>BLSH010319999.1:79691-97910 GCA_018402905.1 Glandirana rugosa | reverse complement strand
GTGATCACAACTCGTTTCGGCCTGACATTGCAAGCGCAGGCATGGCTTGAAAACCCACAGGCCCCGGGTCTGGGCTTGTGCCTGTAAAGTTTTTTGCAAGCCCAAGCCCAGGCCCCAAGACCATAAAATGAAGTGCACAACTTTTCGACGTCCCGTCGGTTAGTTGTTCGCAAAGTGACCAAACGGGAATCTTCGGTAGTGTCGGTACGGATGATTACCGTACCGACACTAACCGGTCACGTAGTACACTGGGTCGGAGAAATATTCGACCTCAGTGAACTACGACGTCAGTGTACGAGAACCCAATCGACATCCCTCTCCCTCGACTGCCGTAGTCCCTCTCTAATCTCTGTAAAAAATTTCTGCTATCTGTCCTCAGAGCAACAGCACAGCAGTAGTAATCTATCTCAGGATGCAGGATCAGATTTTGTTAAAATGTCTCTAATCTCTCCCTGATGCCGTCAGCTCCCTCTCCCTACAGCTAACCCAAGAGCATGTGACTGCAGCATCAAGTGACTCCAGCTTATAAAGAGGCTGGGTCACATGATGCACTGGCCAATCACAGCCATGCCATTAGTAGGCATGGCTGTGATGGCTTCTAAGGGCAAACCAGTGAAACGCTTGTTGATTGGCTGCCCTGCAGCTTTTCAACACGTGAAGTAAAATACCAGAACCCCGGACCCGAACCCGAACGTTTTTTGAAATGTCCGTGTTCGGGTCTGGGCCCCGGACACCCAAAAGTTCGGTACGGACGCGAACGTTACAGTCCGGCTTTGCTCAACACTAGTGATGACTACTACTGTGATTTTCAGCTTACAGGTATCTTTTAGGTATGAGATATGCATATTTACCAATGTAACTATGAAAGAAAAATGATAACTTAAAGAGAAATTAGACCCTGATTGGTTTTACTTCCTCTTTGTTCCTCCTTATTACCCTGCAATATAAAAGCATAATAGGCTAATATGCATCGCATACTAGTTTATTATGTAACACTTACCTGCATTGGAAGCCCGCGCTGTCCCAGCTCCAGGAAGCATCCATCTTCGCCCCTCTTCCTTTCAGGGCCATGGACTCTGGCTCTGTGATTTGCCGGAGCCGCATGACTTCACTACGGCACATGCGCGCAGGAGCCACCAATCGCGGCACGATCTCAGTGAAGAAATGGCACGGAGGCCGTTTCTTCATTGGGCATGTGCCTGATGACATCAGCACATGCAAGTACTCTGTATATCTCCTAAACCGTGCAAGTTTAGAAGATATGCAGGGAACCTACAGTTAAGCTTTATTATAGGCTTACCTGTAGGTTAAAGTGGTTGTCAAGCGTTGAAAACCACTTTAACTTCAACTTTAAAACAAGGTAGTTTCACAAACTTTCAAGCCTTCCATCATGTTCTTTATACATGATGGTGCATAATATATTTTACAAAATGTAATTAATCTTCTGTCATAGCCATAAATAGTGTTTCATAGTAAACATGTAATGAATGTCACCCGAGAAGTCTTTTTACAGTCAAGATGGGAAACAATTGTCTTTGGATATTCAATATTTTCTTTCTGGCTTCAGTCAGAATAATCAATTGCCAGAAATATTTTTCCCAGCCAATCCATAATGCTTTTCCAGGCCAGTACCAGTGGTGTCTCCTTAAATGGTACACACATGTTTATTCATGCCAGATTGCCTTAAAAAACACCTTAGGTCATCCTGATCTTGTAACCTCAATCATATGACTATGGTCAATTTTCCTTATTCAAGCTTTTTTAAAAAAAATCAATGAATGGATTTAAAGGCTTGTTACAGATCAATGGCTTCATTCAGCCCAAATGTATTCCATCAAATAGTTTGAATTAAATGTCTCATAGGCCTGTTGACATCTGTAGATTTATTGATTACTTTGTTATTCTTGGAAAATCCACCATGTCAATTCAATCATTCTGCATATTGGTTGATATCTCTCTGAACATGTACTTAGTTAGTCAGCCTTCTTCAGGTCGTAGTACACAAGATCTCTAGTAGGTTATATAGGGTAGATAAGTAATTAGATATATTCACTTTTGCTCAAGGAGAAGGGAAAGAAAAATAGGTAGTCTTTGTTTTTCAGGAAAAAATAGGGAATATTGAAATGATGATGTTAAAGTATTTTTGATAAAAGTGCTACATAAGCTAATTAAATTACATTGCATAGAATATTAAGTATAATTCCTATTATTTTTGTAGCATATATTTTTTTATACCTAACTATGTAATTATTCACCTTAATTTTTATGCTTTTTTTCAGCTGTGAAGTGACCACACAGTCCCAACACTCTTTCTTCCTCATAGTCGTAGACATGTCCAAAGCCTGCTGTAAAGTAAGCAGGCTGGTGTTACAAACAGTGGGTAGGTACTATCCCCAGCTGTGTGTTGTCTATAAGCAGCTGCAGATTGACAGCAATGCACCTCAGGAGGGTTGGGCAGAGGACATGACATATAAACTGAATACATAGATTGAGGTGTCTCTGAAGAGGAAGAGCAGACACACAAACTGACCAAGCCATCATGGAACCGCTTCTCTGCTTGGCATGCTCAAATTAAATGAGTACAAAGGAGAATTGGCAGGATCACCAGGTATTTTAGTGCAAACGAATAACTCAAAAAGAAAAGGAACTTTATTGTGAAGAAATCAAGTTCTACTTTTTTCCTCCCAGTCCCATTTTTAGGACAACAATTAACATTGGGACCACACAACCTTCGCTAAAAGATTAATAATTCCACTAAACTATTACCTTATTAGATGATGCACATGCAGAGCGAGAGGGGGAACTGGTGTCCTCTATCCCTCTTTCCTTTCTTCTACTACCCCTTCCTACTTCTTCTTTCTTTATTCTTCTCCTTCCCCACCCACCTATATCAGATTATATTTTCCTAGCGTAAGATTATTCAATGATACTGTAATCTTCACTCTATCCCAAAGATGACAGTTACTAGATCTGTGCAATTGTAATAACACTCAAAGAATTTTCTATGGATATCTTATAATCCAAGTAAGATGTTTCTTTTATCAAACGTTTACACACTTCTGTGTACTTAAACTTCAATTATTGTATATTGATATATTTTGCCTTTTCAATTTGTCAATTGTTTGACGTATGTCTTATGTCTGTTTCATCTCATTCAATAAAAATTATGAAGCAGAAAAAAAAAAGAAAAGGCTAGTGTTAAACAAAAAGAATGAAACAGGTACATTTATCTGATTAGAACTTTTGGGGTAACATATATTTTAAGTTACAGTTGCTTTATCAGGGTCTAAAAAAATTAGAAGTTCTCTGCAATCAAAGTTCACAAATCTAAAATCTCTGGTGACACACGTCTCCTACCTTCCTCCTACCCTCATCAAACTGTTCAGCAAACTTCAGGACACCTTTGTGTCCTGTTTGTCACTACATGACAAAGCAGTGATATAGGGGTCAGAAAATGCAGGGGCATACAGGCATCTGACACTTCAGTGAGTATCAAATACTGCAGTGTTTGACAGAGGTTGTAGCACTGGAATAGAGTCAAGGTAAGAGACACAGGCTTCCATAGGGGTTAGTATACCTTTTTTATTACAGGTAACTTCCAAACCAAACTTTTAGAACATTACAGGTTCTCTTTAAGAATTGTATACCATACTAAATAAGCCACACTCACACCGGACAAGCCCCAGGAAAGGTTTAATATCATTGACAGTTATACTCTGAGATGCTGAACTACTGCTGATCCTGCCCCACATTTGCTGCTAAAATATTTATTTGTTGTACTGACATCGTAAAACAGTATGAAGTCACACAGATTTGAAACAGGCCTTACAATTCTTTAAAAATTTCTTAATCAAAAAGTCTAAGTTTATTGTGCTCACTACCTGTTCAACTTTTTGTGTGTATTTGTTTACCATTGTTTTTTTCTCCCATATTTTTTTTTGTATTTAATATAGAAAGAGGTAAATGCTTACAATGAAAACATTGTACATAACATGTAAATACATTACAGGTCAACAATGGCTCACCAGCCATAAAATATAACAGAGCAAAGAGACCGATAAGATCAGGGATTCTTATAAGTAAAGTTTTATTGAACGCTAAATTGAAAGCTTGTTTATATCATTATGCAAATTCCCAGCAATCCTATTGTATATTAATCTTAAAGATCACCAGGGGTTCTTGTACCAGAGTAAAATGCTTATGAGCTCAGATGATAAAGTCAAAGAGACACAAATAGAAAACATAGACAGAGAGAGAAGGAAGGAGACGGTGAGGAGAGAGAAAAGGAAGAAAAGAATAAAAAGTGAGGGGTTCAAAAGGGTTACACGCATATGTTAGCAGGATGGGTTACACCTGCTCCCCTCCTCTCCCACCCACTGGCTCAGCTTGGGATGCCCCATTCTCCATGAACAACTAGTGTGTTCTTCCATTTTCTAAAGATCATGGACTCGGAAATGCCCACATATTTGTGAATTTTTGTATCCGTTCTTGGGAGATATAAATAAGTTCCTCCATCTCCTCTATTTTAGAAAGTGTTTACCATTGTTTTACTTACAGAAGAACTTTAAAACAAACCAGAAATGAATTCTTAGGACAAAATGACTGATAATACAGATTGTTTTTAGTTATGAGTTAGAGTAAGGAAAGATTGGAAGCCCTGTCATATTTTTATTGCTGTGTGAGGCTAACCTTCTTTATCTGTCCTGGTGACCCTTATCACCAAGACAGAAAGTCATAGGAAATCAAAGGTTTTGCAATTGTCATGGGAATAGGAGGTGAAGTGAAATCTTCTTTTAGGGTCATCTGTTCTAATCACAGCTGTCATGGAGGTAAATTCCCTTTACTTTGAACAGGCTTTCTCTCACTTCCTGTTGTATCACTGAAACAATAAGTGAAGGAAAATCTTTCCAAGTGGATACAGACAGCACAAAATAAACACAGAAAGGTGGCAACACTTTCCTACTCTTTAAAAAAAAAGTTTTAGTTATCCATACACACTGTTTAAATGGACAGTTCTATAGAAAGAGTATTAGGAGGAAACTAAATATATAATAAAACCTGCAGTCACTTTAATGCTCCAAATTCAATCAATACAGACTGATGGACAGAAAAGTGAAGACCATATCAAAACTCACTGAATCATCTAAGAGTGTGTGAAGTAAGTCTTTCAGATTTAGCAAATTGAAGGTCATCTTTAACTTTAGTTAGATACTTTGGAGCTGAATCAATAGCACACACATCAAACCAGAAATAAAACTAAGAATTCTGAAGTTTAGCAAAGAAAAAAGAATCAAAGACTTTTGTAACTTCATTGCAAGGTATTGTAGGTTAAATCTATCATGATGCTTCTCCATGAAGTTGTGTTTAAACTCCTTCAAGTCTAATGGTTCTTTCATTTAAAGCTAATCAGTGGGCTCATCAGTGGTCAGTTACACACAGGATTGGTGCATGTAGTTCTAGTAGTCTTAGTTAATAAAGAAACAAACAACATAGCAACTCAAAGTCAGAAGCTGGCATTCTGGAGGTCATCCAAACAAGCAGATAGAGAACACCAGCATTAGGTAAATACAAATTTGAGGTTGGAGCAATCAGGGACATTTTGCCCATATTTTTTATTCTCATCATTATTGCACCATATTCACATCCATTGGTACTCTTAATAAGATTTTTGCTTAAGGCAAAACTATTTTAAAAGCAGCCAGAACAAGGTTATCAAATCACTTCCATTGTACATCGACACATTTGTTGCAGTCACTTACAGGAAATTGGGCCTCTTCTTCTACTATGGGTACAATAACAGCCCATCACAAATGGCTTCAATGGCTTTATTCAACAGCCTTTCACTAAAGTAATAAAATGTAGGAATGATAATGAGGATCTATAGATAAATGGTTTTTAGTTCACATCAATGTAGATCAGCTAAAGATGTCAGCAGCTGGTGAGGAAGTTCATGCACACTACAGTACTGGAGTGGAGTTGAATATAGTCTTGCTTTAAATGAACTCTTTGATGGAAGAAAATAAATGTGTAGAAAATATGTGAATCTGTTTGGGAACCTTGTTCTAAGTTGGTGAACTTTGCATTAAACTAAATAAATTCTACAAGGGCAAATACATTCTGGCTATTTGTAGGGCTAATAAGCAGGCTATTGTCAAAACAAAGGACCAACGTTAAGAAAATAAAGGTAAAAAAATGTATCTCTCCCCTACAGAACTGTCAGCTCTCCCTAACTGCTCCAACACATGCTGACAATATGGCTGTTGTGGGTCCACCCATTTATAGAAAGTGGGACTTCAAATTATTGGCTTTTGTCACTCATCTGAACAGGGGCAAAGACTATGCATTTTAATATAGATGGTTCTAAATTCTAGCAGTGTACCTGTGAAGCTTTGGCAAAATGTTTGTCTAACATAAACTTTGCGAACCTTTGGGATTTGTTGCATAGGTGAACCACATCCCTACTTTTAGGTAAACAAGGTAGGCACCAAGAGTCTCAACTGTTGCACATGAATGACAGTCCATTCTGACAGGCTAAGCTCTATTCCTTCTTGGTAGTGTCAAAGCTTACAACTCCCAACCCCAAACACTTTGTTATTGGTCCATCACTAATACATGTTGCCTCACTGGCCAATAAGTATGTGTAAAGGGCAGAAAGTGGTAAACATGGTTCCAGGAGGTGACAGAAGTTTACCCATCACAGCATTTGGGCAATGGTATCAAACTGTGGCCTGCTGAAGTATTTGCAAGAAGGAAGAGAACTGAAAGAAGGAAGCACCAGAATAGTCACTCAAACTCATAGGGGTATTTTAAAAACAATTACGTATAACAAGCACAGTCTAGCTGACACATTTCTAAATTTATATGAACTTTAATATTATCCAAATCACTGTTTCTTCTCTTCTTATAATCCCTTCTTATACTGCCAAAAATAAAGGGAAGTATGTTTCTCAAGTTATACATTTTCCTGTATGGTGAAATGTAATCTGTGCTTTACAGAATGAAAATCCATTCTTTAATTTTCCATTACTCTGTGTAAATCAATTGATATATACAATCAGTGCAATCTGTGCCTACTATTTATGAAGTCTATCTTGCTTATACGGAAGATAAGCAGTTCTGATGCTTTGCTGAGGCCCCGTTTTGAAAGGGTATATTAGCTCTTTTTTCTTGGTATTTTGAATAAACTAAACCTGCTTTGTACAGCCCTAAGGCACATTGATGGATTATTCCATTCATTTGTCATTTATGCTCCGAATTAAATATAGATTTTCTGAAGCAAAATAACACCTGGCATCTGCTGGGTCCAGAGTAATATCCTCCATTTCAGGTCGATTAATCCATAATGTACCATAGATAATGTTTTTTCTTGGTATAAAATGTATGTCAGTTGCAGCAAGGCCAAAAAAATACACCTTTCTCAAATTCTAACAGTAATGATCCAGAGAAAAGGAAAATAGTTACAATGCACTATATTGCTAATGGAAACAAGCAGAAAATGGGAGGCGTAACCTAGTGTATACCTAAAATGGACACTTAAGCACCCAAATCTGACATGAGGTGGAGATAAAAAGCACCTAATGGCCACTACACCCACCAAAAATGGGCAAAATCTGGTGCAATCCATCCACAATCAAGTCCTTCACAGACTCTGGGGCTCAACTAAGCTGTAACATACCCCAAATCTTTTGGACACAACAGGCAGTCTCCCTTGTACTCTCTCAAACACCGCAGGCCTCTGTGTCATCCTAGTCCTTTGAGTCAGCACTCATGGACACTGGCTACTACAGATACAGGGATACCAGGGCTCTTCTGTTGACCAAGCTAGCTATCTTCCTTGTATGTTGGATCTTCAAACTGTGGCATCCGATATTAAAAAGGGCCTAATTGTAGTAAATGCATATCTTTGGGAAGACTTGTGCACCATTTTCTCCCGCTTCCACACAGTGGAATAAGATGGTTATAGACAGGACACTGCTCTCCAGAAGCTTCATGGGCTCTCCTGCTCTCACAATTATCATCTGATGGATGTTCACAACCACATCAAAGACCTAGTGAACAGGAGTAGATGACTAAACCTGCAGGTCCAAGGTTTCCCTGAATTGGTAGGACCAAAGCAACTCCAGCCTGCTCTCTCACCAAGAGATGTCATCAGCTGTCTTCTGAGCTTCCAGATTAAGGAACAGATCTTGTGGAAAGTGAGAAACAGAGACCAGCTATCGTGTTATGGAATGGCGAACAGATCTACCAGGACCTGTCGCAAATCACCTTACAACATAGGAGATCACTGCAATCCTGATCCTGATGATCATGAGGAATCACAACATCATCTACTGCTGGCACTTTCTATTCTGCCTCCCACATATCTACTTCACATTCCATTGGCTCTGCCTGAATTCTGTTATGGATATTCCTTATGTACCCCTGCTGGAATAGTATGACTTCTTTCGTCTACCTCCTTCCTGGGAAGCCCCTTTGGAAGATTGTCCATAATCCTCACCAGCCCAACATCAAACAGGATTGCTGCTGGGACTCTAACTGATAAAAGATGACTTGGCGACCGGTCCATCCATATCCTTTGGATTGCCCTGGGGCCTCTTCCTGAACATATCCTTATCCAGTTGCCATGACTCCTGTTTATTTTACTAGTTTGAGAGGGAAAACTCCTGGACATCAAGTACTAGTTTTGCTTTTCTAACATGGTTATTTCACTCAGCTTTTCAATTTTTGTAGCTGCTGACTTTTAATCTTTACAAATATAACTGGAACTCCTTTAAGGAAATACCTGTACTTCCTTTTCGGAGATCAACTTCTGCATTATGCTGTACACAGTGTTGTCCAACATAACCTCTCTTGACTCCATGGCCTCCAACAAGGTCATGGCCTTTCCCTTATAGGTATTTTTCCATCTGTGCTGTTAGTGAGTTAATGGGGCTTTCTCCACCTGCCTTAGTCATTGCTATGTATTCAATAAAGGATTGCAATATTGCAATAGAATTATATTGGTCTACTATGCATGACATGTTTATGCATTGGTAGGCATTGCCCACCTCCCAGAAATACCCACTCAAATGAAACCATCCAGTGCTTTACAGCTCCCTACATGTTTGTGTATTCTGCACCTATTATTGCAAAACCATTTTTGACATGGCTATTAGACTCCAACAATTCATCATTATAGCCCGCCCCAACGCTTGCCGAACTAATGCCATGCTTTCTCTAGCTGTACCTAATACTTTCCAGATGAGCATGTCTGTTAAACTAAACTATACTCGCCAAACTATACTTCAACTGACACATTTAAGCTCCATCCTATAAATTATAAATGGCACATTTCTTTGGGATGATATGATATTTGCTTGCAGGTGTGCTGGTACTATCTACACTAACAGGGACTAGGTTCACCTAAGCTATACATTCCTAGCACTGCTTTTTCTATACAGACTGCCACAGTGCTCAAACCAACCCCCTCCAGTAGTACCTAACCAACCACCTTTTGTGTACCTTTCGCTATTCTGTCCAAACTTAGATCCTACTGACTTTAACTGCTACCTCTTTTGAGCATGTCTACATCATAAATAATATACAGGTTCAGATTGTGACATCCAATTCCAGGTAAGACAAACAAGTCCTTTCAATATCATTGCAAAGCTGTTTTCAGTGCTCAAGAGGAGAATCCTCACCAGAAGCTAATCATGAGGTTAACTGGTGACATTTTGGGATTCCAGAGCCAGGAAAGGAAGTAACAATGTTGAACTGGCCATATTTCTATATTGATTCTAGATGAGACTATTAGCTGAATAGAAGTTGTATGACTAAGAGGAGGGTGGTGAAACTTCCCCATTGGATCCTGTCCAGGAGTAATGTTTCTACTGTGTGTTTGATCTTCCTTGTGTGGGGGTCCACACCTGATGGTAAGTGATAGTGTGATCGGTTGATAGTGATGGTGTTATCTTTCCTCTGATGACCACATTTCTTGAGCACATTGAAATCAGCTTTGCAACGATACTGAAAGTACTTGTTTGCCCTACCTGGAATTGTATGTCACAATCTGATGAATGTTTTAGCGCTGCACCTGTATTATATTTGTCTTTGCATATTGTCATTTACAATGATATTGTGCTAGCAGCTTATTTTAGCATTAATTTGTACTTTTTCTGTTTATGTATTTTACTACCTAGTGCAGCTGGTCTTTTTATATATTATGTCTACATAATGTAACACGAGAGTGCCTGCGCATGTGCAGACCTTACTCGCTATAAATATGCAAATTGTTGTACTGAGCTTTACTGACTTGTCATAACTGAGTTCCAAGCAATTGCACCCATGCATGCTTCCCCTTAAAATACTGTGCATGTTGGCATCATCAGAGAGCGTTGACAAGATACCTTACAGAGAATGCATTAAGGTAAAAAAACCTTTAGCCTGTGCAACCATTTCAATCCCCCACAAGTGCTGTACTGGACTGTTTCCTCTCAGGTAAGAACAGCTCACACTCCTCAACTCAACTGAACTTACTAGGCCCTCTGTTACCCTCCAGGTTTCATATTTTATTCACCTCTATCTTGAGCTCCCTTTCAAACACAGTTTCTCTGCTAACCCAAGTTTGCTCTAACTTCCTTTCCCCTTCCTATACTTCTTTCTTTCCCACTTCCATCATCCTATCCCCCCTACCCCCATTTATTCTCCCCCCCCAGAATGAGATCTCCCCTGCAGCAGACCCAGGAGCACCTAGTTTTCTCCTCTACTCTACACTACTCACTCCAGAGACATACATATGCTTACAGTACCACTTCCCTCCTCCGTCCAAAAACTACCTGGTCTTTCCTGATACGCAAAAAAATAGCAATTTTAAATAATTTAAAGCCATGTCTGCCATTGATGTAACCACTATTTATCCTGTCCTAGGGTTATACCTAGAATAAACCTTTTCACAACCTCCTCTTCATGCCTGGCCATAGCTGTGAAAGATTAACATTGACCTTGATTCACATCCTCTGATTAGGACCACCTATCACATCTTCAGAACATTATGACTTAAATATGCATTGACTACCGAATATTTGCCACTGACCTCTGTCCAATGTGATCCAGACTGCCCCCCCGTCACCCCACCTTTTTCTCAATACCAGGTGGGACAAGCCCTCACTTTCAGCATACCACATGCTTCACCGACTTTGAGGCATTGTGCCACTCCGACTCCTTCCAAAGACACCTGATCTCATGGCTATACGCTATTCCCCTTCATGCATATAAACCTAATGGGACCATATAAGCCAGGGCGTGGACTAAATATCTAGATTTGACACTTTCAGAAGATGATTGGGAGCATATATACATGAACCTTCTCAAGGGCTCCATCAATGTTAATATCTTTGAAGTAGATGGTATTACAATCTACTGTTCCTGGCCAATGTTGGAGATGCCTAAAGGATAGGGACACACCCATACATAACTGGTGGCCCTGCCTGCGAATTGGCCCTCTCTGTACCCAGCTTCACCTCTTGATAATATCTCAGTCGATGAGCTCTCCTTAAATTCTGCCTTGTTCCTGCTATATCACAAGGATAATACCTGCCACATACAAATGCTCCCTTCCATTACACGTACCAAATGCAATGAAACATTCATACTCAGACTATGAAACACTAAAATACCTAAGATCTCAGACCGGTTTCCTAAAATAGATCAGGTAGAGGAGATGGAGGAACGGGTGCAAATAAGCAAAGAAAATACTGTATATTCTTATATGCAAAAACCTGGTCTAAATGAATGCTCTTCAAAGATATTGATCTATACAGGCAGCACTTGTCAACTCACCTATCCATTTGACCTTACTTTGGCCACCTAAGTAGTTTGCTAACTATCTGCAAGCAGTGGCTCACATTTCTGGATGCTCCATCCAACTCCTGCTCCCTGCCTGCCCTCTTAACCTGTCTCTCCCTAGCATTTACCCCCTCTCCACCAACCCTTCCCCTCTCCTTCCTTTCCCTTCTTCTTTTTTTGTCTTCAGAAATGTTTTTACTACTTATACAGAATTCACCTATGGCAATGCTCCCTGCCTTATATTACCTAATATATATATATACATATATATGTATATATATATATATATATATATATATTATATATCTCACCTACTTCCCTATTGATAGCAATCCCACATATAGGAGTTCCACTGCTTATCAGGAGATACATTAAGGCTTTAAAGGTACCTGATGGCTTATTGATTACCCGGTAATACCGCACAAATCTGTATCTATCATCCTGATTTTATAGTTTTCATTACTCGTTTGTTAAGCCACTGCAAAATATACAGTACCTTTTCAGCAATCCTGTTTTACTTAAATATCAATGAATATCAACGCAAGGATTGTGACTATGTTTCCTCTTAAATATTTTAAATAAAAATAATATGTAAATAAAAAACAAAAACAGAAAAAAATCCTTGTAGGCCCTGAGCATGCTTAATAATTGATCTGACTGTTGAGTTGCTTTTATTTAACATATTTGCCTCTGAAATATAATGGTTAAACCTAGAAGACCTGTTCCTTGGACTTCTGAACCAAATATTCAGATCATAAACAATATTTGAGCAATGGTACCTTTGTCTGTATTTTATTTACACAAAAAATACTCTGTTAAAAATCAGCACCACATCCCTGAGTAAATACGTGCAAAAGGAAAAAGAGTTGGGACTTTGTAAGTGCTGAAACCTCCTCTTAGAATAGTTATCCATACACCATCATAGTTTTAAAACATTAACTTTATTACACACCATATAAAATATGTCTAATAAAGAAAATAGACATGCCTTAAAAAAAAAAATACAGCATAACTCTAATTAGTAGCATTACTCCCCCACCCCCAGAGATATAGTGAGTCCTCCCCAGGATTGATGTTAACTAGCAATCTGCAGGAGTCGTTTGCAAGTGGGGACCCAATGGATCTTGCGACTGCAGATGACAAAATCACCAGGCTTACATGAACAAATAAGCTTCAAACCCTTCCTCTGAGAGCCTTATTCCATAAAAAATGGCTGGTTTCTCCATTTTGCATAAAAGAAATGGGAGAGGTAGATATGACTGGGTGTTCTGGGGAGGACCTGTAGAAAAAATTGGTTACAGAGGTTAACTAATGTAGGATAACTATCAATGTGCACTAAAATTTGCAATGTTGGAGACACATCCTTTCATGTACTAGCAGACTCAGGGATCTACTGGGGCATTGTGCGGGATGGATTGGTGGGTCTGAGGGGCCTCGCCATACTTTTTTCCCCAATCTTCCCTGTGAGGGAGAGGGGGGAGTCACGAGGACTGGGCCTATTGAATATGTGAGCCCTCGCTGGTCTGATGAATAGTAAATCTACTGAACAAAATAATGTAGCATTTTTATTGGAATGTATATATTTATATAGGGGTCTCTATGAAATTGCGTCTATTTAGAATTATTCTACATCTGTGATGTCTCCTGTGGAGCGTGTTGTCTTGCTGTACTGCAATCTGTGATAATGGTTACATTTTGTGGCATGGGGCTGTTTTCTGCCATACGCGCACAAGATGGTGATATTGAGCCAATCCACCATATTATTGAGGTGATGAACATGTCTTGTTTGTTGTGGCCACTAGATGGCATTAATCAGGAGTCTGTCTATGTGACTTATATCTATGTCCCCTTATTCAAGTTGTATAAGTATGTTGGTTCCGTTTTTTTTGGGCTCGTGGCAGGATATGGCGGTATTGTATGCCCCGGTGCCCTGATCTCCCATCTCTCTCCCTCTTAAAATGAATGGATGAGTCAGGGGGATGGAGGGACACTGGCTGGCCATGGCAGCGCATCCCGCCATTACTGTGGTAGCATATTCAGCTGCGTCATGTCTTCAGCTGTTTCAGTTGATGACAGGCGTCGTAGGGGGCGGATTTGGTGCAAATCCCACCCTATATATATGGTGGAGTGATTTTTTGTATTCGTGGGTCTGTGGAGAAGGTACTTTGGTGAAGTGGCAGCTATTTATCTATTTGGAATCCTGTGAGAGCTGTGATTAGATTAGCAGTGACGCCCTATGTGTGGGACATGAGGTATGTGGATTTTGGATTGCGTTCCATATAGTGACATAGGCTATGCTGAATCTTCTGGAGTTTGAATGAGTGCAATCTCTTTATATCATTCCAGATTTAGACATGGTGTATACCATCCTGGTCACTGGGACTGATAAATACTCTGAACACAAATTTTCTTAGCTATGTTTACATGTGGCAAATGTGCTTTAGATGATAGTGGTTATTTATGTCCCCTTACAGGGGGATACATTAGCAGTTTGCCCTTTTCTCTTCCTTTCTAGTGCTTCCTTTTGAAACATTGGATTCTGTAGTCTGGATTGCTAACTCCTATATGGTAGACCCTGTCTGTGGCTCACTGGTGAGCCTCCCCTGTTTGACCTGCGTGTGTGTCTGGCCTGTGTCAATAGGGGCCCAGTACATGTCTGACTGCTTTCACAGGAATGTGTAATACCCCTAGGGGCTCTCCCAAAGTCAACATATACCTTTTGTAAGTGATTTAAAATCAACTGTATATGTATTATTATGCAAATTATTGACTGTAAATATAGATATTTTTGAGATATTTTTGGATGTATATTATGTGTATCTATTTCCCTTTCGGCAACTCTATTGTATCATTCTCCTCCAAACCCCTGAAGAAGCCAACAAGGCGAAACACACTGGGTTGTGTATTTCCTCCCACATGTGATATATTGCTTTTGCACAGTGTTCACTTAAGATTGCTAGTTAACTAGTTAACATCAATCGTGGGGAGGAATCACTATATCTCTGGGGGAGTTTATGCTACTAATTAGAGTTATGCTGTATTTTTTGTTTTTAAGGCATGTCTATTTTCTTTAAAATACATATTTTATATGGTATGTAATAAAATGAATGTTTTAAAACCATGATGTTGTATGGATAGTTATTCTAAGAGGAGGTTTCTGCACTTATGAGTCCCAACTCTTTTTCCTTTTGCATACCTTCGTCAGTATATAGAGATAGGGTATGAGCATGGGGCCCTTGTGGATATGACATGATACAAAAAACAACATTGTGCAGCTCCCCATAGCAACAAATCTGATATCCATTTTCAGGTGTTGATTGTATCCAGGCAAATGAAAGTGGATTTGATTTGTTGTCATGGCAATAGCATAATGTATTCTGCACATTGCTCGTTGCTTTATTAAAGAAGAAGTCTAGAAAAGGAAGGAATGGATTTTCAAGCACATATAATGGACCCAGATTTGTTTAGTGCCTTCTTTACATTCTGGTATTTCAGTACCTCCAACACCACTGCTTTAAAGGTTTGTATTCATACACCTATTTATTTCTGATATACATTTGTAATTCAATTTGGGAGGATTTAAATTGTAGTGCATACATTCTGATTTGAATCTTGTAAAGCAATTTTTCAGTTGTATTTGTTGCTATATGAATGTAAACAAAGCAAAGTGAATAGCAAGTAACAAGCAATGCAAACTCAAACCATTTTATATTAATGTCATATTAACTTGCTTCTGAGCCTGATGCCTGTGTAAACAAACCCCTTAGGGGATAGGATTAAAATACCTGTAAGATCACAACTGCCAGCATTGCCATGTGGCTTTACACTCATATGACTTATATTGGACACAGCAGGTGACCTCAAACTGCAGCACACGTAACATTTTTAACATGTCCTGAAACACACTGCGTTGGTAAAAATGGGCCACAGTGCATGAATAGATTTTTAAAATACCATGCAATTTGCCTTCTGCAAATTACATGAAATCTCATCTAGTATCAGTTAGTCCACTAACACTGCTGTATTTAGCATTAAGTTTAGCTACTCTCTTCAACTGTTTGTTTTGAAAGAAAGTTTTGGGAAACTAGCAGAATGGAGGGTTACTGGCAACATACACACAGCCTTTGTTAACCACTTCAAGACCGAGCCTCTTTTTGGAGTTCAGTTTTTACTAGTTAAAACCAGGTTTTTTTGCTATAAAATTACTTAGAACCCCCAAACATTATATATTTTTTTCTATCACCGTATAGAATAAAATGGCGGTCGTTGCAAAACTTTATGTCACACCGTATTTGTGCAGCTGTCTTACAAGTGCAATTTTTTTTTAAAAAATTCAGTTTTTTGAGTTAAAAAATAAGACAACAGTAAAGTTAGGCCAATTTTTTCCATCTTGTGAAAGATAGTGTTATGCCGAGTAAAGTGATATCCAACATGTCATGCTTCAAAATTGCGTCCGCTCGCGGAATGGCGACAAACTTCACAACTTAAAAATGTTTATTGGCGACGTTTAAAAAATTCTACAGGTTAGCTGTTTTGAGTTACAGAGGAGGTCTAGTACTAAAATTATTGCTCTTGCTCTAGCTATCGTGGTGATACCTCACATATGTGGTTTAAACACTGTTTTCATATATGGGCGGGACTTACGAATATGTTCGCTTCTGCGCGCGAGCTCGCGGGAACGGGGCGCTTTCATTTTTTTTTTTATTATTTATTTTACTTTTTATTTTTACACTCTTCTTGTACACTGTTCAAAAATGAAAATGTAAACATTCCTTGTAATAGAAAAAAGCATGCAAGCATGACAGGACCTCTTAAATATGAGATCTGGGGTCAAAAAGACCTCATATCTCATATTTACAGTAAAATGCAAAAAATAAATAAATAATTTTAAAAAAATGACAGTGCAAAACCAAAAAAAAATGGGCGCCGTTGCCCGCGGGTCCGGTAAACGGCGGAGATGACCGGAAACCGGCCAGAGGGGGGAACCTCTCTCGCTGCTGATAAAAGACCTCAGATCTCATATTTACAGTAAAATGCAAAAAATAAATAAATAAATCATTTAAAAAAATGACAGTGCAAACAAAAATTAGCTCTTTAAGAGCATTGTAACTCGTGACGTCGCTTCCGCCCTGTCATGTTATGGAGCCAAGTGAATGGCTTCAGCCACTCACTTGGCTCACGGACACTGGGGGGAGAGGAATCGATCATCTCTGCCGCTGCCAGTGGGTCCGGTAAGCGGCAGAGATGACCAGAAACCGGCGGCAGGGGGGCACCTCTCCTGCCGCCGATAAAAGTGATCTTGCGGCGAATCTGCCCCTGAGACCACTTTTATCTTGTGAAGATTCGCTGGCTGAAAAAAAAGATACCGGGGTTATGGTAGCTATCTGCTACCATAACAACGGTATACAACGGCAAAGTGACCGCAGGTCAGGTGACAGCGTTGGTCCGGAAGTGGTTAAAGTGATTCTGCTTCTTAAAAAAAATAAAAAATGCAGTTATAAAGTGCAGGAACTGGAAGAGTCTGAACTTTGTCAGAACAGCTTGAGCTTTGGCTGCTCAACAAAGTTATGGAGGTTACTTTGGGTATGTTTTTATTGAAAAAGTCAAATACTTAAAGGGTAACTTCACTTTCGTGGGGAAAAAAAATAACAATTAAAGAAAAAATAATATAGCTTGTACAACTGCGATACAAGTCATATTGTAATTGAATGTTATTAAAAATTACATTCAAAAAAGTCTGCAGCCTTTGTAATTTTCTGAGAATACCATGCAATATGGCTACCTTGAGCTGTTCTGTACATAGAATGTGTACTGACCACTCCCCAGAAACATAATTTCCTGCTTGTGTTATTGGCTCAGCAATTTTCCCAGAAGTCTGCCTAAGATACAAGTTGGATTTCAGGCATCCCCTGCAACAAAAATTTCATTTTTTGGAGAGATACCTTTAATAGGAGCACATCTAAAGGGATGCAGGTCCAGCAGATTTCCTCATTAGTGCTGTGCAGCTGCACACATGACAGGTAATTATGAAACTACTCTCTTTAGACCCACTCAGTACAGAGGCACAGACAAACACAGAGAGATTTCTTCAGAATAACAAAAGGTAGCAATTTGCAACAAAGTTTGTTATAATCCTTGCAATGTACATAGATCACCCAGAGGGGAATGTTTTTTTTTTCTCAACATAAGTGGAGTTGTGCTTTAAGCCTTATCTCACCTTTTGTGAGTACCTGCAGAGCAAAAAGAGGTTGTCTATTGGCCATTGGTTGCATTGCAAGGAATGGGTTATCTAAATTTAACCACTTGACCTCAGGGAGATTTACCCCCCTTCATGACCAGGCCATTTTTTTTAAAGAAAATTACACAGTCATGCAACGCTGTACCCAAATAAAACAC
>BLSH010319999.1:63070-74040 GCA_018402905.1 Glandirana rugosa | reverse complement strand
AAGAACTCTGTGATTCCGTTCGGTATGTGTCAGCTTAAGGCTTGTTTAAAAGAAAAGTTTTCGTCTTTAAAACACGTAAAAAATTAGACTAACTAGTTTTAGTTTTAGGCCGGTTGGTTCTGAAGTTAAAGTGGAGTACAACGATATCTTTTATTAAAAACACCGGGCCTTAGAAGAAAAGAAAGACCCTTAAAAAAAAAAGAACGTGAGTACGCGTAAGAAAAAGATAATGTAAATTACTAACCTTTTTGCAACAAGAAAGATTTTTAAAGGTTGTACGGGCTAATGTGTTTAAACTAACGGCGTGCTAATTTCGCAACATTAGTGGGCTGTCACAACAGCCGATTTTCGTGCGGCAATCAAATTTGTGTAATCGGGCATGTTGGAAATTTTTAGAAAGAACAACGTTTTTCCAATCATTAAATGTAATAGAAAAAGAATGCGCATGAGTGCAAGAAAAAAAAAATTCCCAGAAAGAAAAGAAGATTCCGGGCCACAAAAATTATTTTCTATAGCAACATGAGGTGAAATTGAAGTCTTGGTTGGCCGGATTTTGATTTTGATCAATCAGATTAAAAAATGCACAAAATTTCTGCTTTTGAAAAGAAAATTTGTTCGGAATTCGACTGTGTATGGCTTGCCTTAGTGTCTCAAGAATTGAGATCAGTGCCATCTATTTGTGTGAAAAAATGACAAAAATTTCATATGGGTAAAGTGTTGCATGACTGAGCAATTGTCATTCAAAGTGTGAGAGCTCTGAAAGCTGAAAATTGGCCTAGTTAGTGAGGGGGTATAAGTGCCCAGTGGGCAAGTGGTTAAGTGGTGAGGATTTGTGATGATGTCGGTGATTCCTAGTGGATCCAGTGACAGTGGGAAGCTGTCATATATAGAAGGAGTAGACATATTGCTTCTAAATGTGATTTTCAGCTACCACCAAACAGAAGTACCAAACAACCTAGGTTTAGAGTGAACCATCAGCTCATCCCTAGTCACTGCTTGTAAGATTAACTGTTTTTATCAGTCCTAATATAATTGTGATGTAAATGAAAAACCCGGTTGGCCGCACTTCCATAAACTCACCTTTATTATGGAAGTGTGGTCAACCCGATTATTCTTCCCATCATGACTTCTGCTACGAACAGGGCCAGCACCCATTAGTGTGCAGTGGAGGTGGGACAGGTGAAGACTCACCTTGAGCGGTGTTTTACTCCCTAATATACAGTAATTGTGTTTAAAAAGGCAGATATGTTTAAAGTCCAGTCTGGGTGACAACCACATCTTCACCCAGAGGAAGGGGAAAATAACATGAAAAGGGCCTGAAAAAAGAAAACACAAGCATAAAATCCATTTAGGGATGGATAAGCTGCAATACAGTATATTCCATTTTTGTTTTTAAAGTGGAGTTCAACCCAAAAGTGGAACTTCCGCTTTAAGTGAAGGTGACCCCCTAACATGCCACAATTGGCATGTCATTTTTTTTTGGGGGGGCGAGGACCCTGTTTTAACAGGATCCTAGGTCCCACTTCCTGTCCTGGTGCCACAGAACCGGAAGGAAGTTCACCTGTCCCCCTCCCTCTTGGCGATCTTCTGGGACACGTCACAGGTCCCAGAAGATACACCGGCCATTCACGGCGTGGACTGCGGCTCACACATGCGCAGTGCCCACACTTGTGATGCTGGTGCTGCACAGAGGAAGGCAAGAGGAGCGAGGCAGCGGGTAGCCTCATCGCTGGACTGTGGGACAGGTGAGTGTCTGATTATTAAAAGTCAGCAGCTACACTTTTTGTAGTTGCTGACTTTTAAAAGGGTGGAACTCCGCTTTAAGTTGAGATACAAAGTAAATTCACAGGAGAGCACACAGAAATATGAATCATCACATACTCAGAGTCTTTCTCTGTAATCAGACCAACTGTTGCAAAAAGGCAATGTGGGTGATTAACAAACAACTACATGTTGCTTAATTTATTCGGGTAGTCAATGCCGTGACTGTACAAAATAATGCTATCTCTGCAAAGTGTAATCTAGAGCTTCAAACCTTTCTTTTAATGACATGTATAATAGTTGAAAGGAAACAATCATTTAAATTAAATTTTAAAGACTGTAGTTTGTAAAATTAAATAAAGTGTAGTTATTTTACTCATTTGATTACAGCTTGGCATACTTTAATACCTACTGTATGTCTATTAGATAATCTGCAGATGTCATTTATGCTACTAATGGGAATATAGAAGCTTGCTGTACAACACTTCAACACCAAAAAAATCTATTTTAATTACATTTTCTTTCAAGCTAACATGTACATAGAGTGGTAGTTATCTAATAAAAAGTTTAAAAGATTATAACTTTATTTACGTAAACTGAATCTGGCCATATAAATTAAAACAACCCCTGGTCCTAACATGCTGAAAAAGGGAGGAAGGAGAAAGCATCTAAGAGCAGTTTTGTATAGTTATCAAAAATAGCCAATGACATTTCAGGTTTCAGCAAATCACCATGATAAGATTACTGAAGGTGCTTTCTTTTTGTTATGCATATTTTCATTATTTCCTAAATATTATTGAATTTAAAATACTGCTACAACATACACCCCTTATAATAATTCACATACAGTCAGGTCCATAAATATTGGGACATCGACACAATTTTAATCTTGTTGGCTCTATACACCACCACAATGGAATTGAAATGAAACGAACAAAATGTACTTTAACTGCAGACTTTCAGCTTTAATTTGAGAGTATTTACATCATTTAAATCAGGTGAACGGTGTAGGAATTACAACAGTTTGTATATGTCCATTTGTGTGAGCTGATATTGGTTGGCTGTGCCTCTGAAGACCACTGAGTACTGGGAGTATTTGACTGTCACCTGAAATTAGTTACATCAGGATGGACTGTTTTTTGGATCTGCCATTGCTATAGATATCTATTCATCTTACTCCCCCTGAAATTTGTTTTATTCTGCATAGCTTCTTTAAGATAATGGATCAGGCTTCACAAATTGTTTGGCTCTCATGGATCTTTGGGACTTGATGGCTTAAAGTGTGCACATTGATTGTTATTTTTACAATTTTAAAAATTCTCTGTATAAAACAGAGAAAGAAGGGAGTCTAAAAAGCAAAAAGTCTAGAACTTACATGTCAGCTAAGAGAGTTGGAACTGACCCAGTTGCTAACAATGGGGTGAGGGGTGTCAATGGTGATGTCAGCCCCGGGGCTGAGGTGGGAACAAACCACTCAGGCCAGGGAAAGCGCCAAAGACAAACCAGTGGGAAAATGCATAGAATAAGGGACACATTCAAGCCACACCAAGCTGAAAAAAATATGAATATTTGTAGTGTTACATCCGTATGGATATGTGAATGAATATATATCAGGATTAAAGAGAGGTGTGCAGTAATCTGCAGGATGTGCCCCAAAGAACCACATGGGACCATGAAGAGATAAGACCAGAGACTGTGCAAAGAAGTAAGGCCACTATCAGCCACAACCAAGAAAGGATTAGGATTTTGTCAGAGGTGTCCGACTTCGTCCGACGAAATCCTATTGGAGGAAACGCGTCAGTTGACGCTGCCCCACATCCAACACGCTTCTCGTACCATGGTGTCTCATACAAGCTTGTGTTTTTATACTGAATGTAAGTAGGCATTTTTAAATAAAAGCTTCTGGTTTTACTCTGGCGGGCTTCACTATTGGCTTCCTTTCTTCTTTATATGTTTGCTGAGAGCCATAGAGGACGGTTGTTTCCATTATAAACTTGCTCTGCCTGATTAAGTTTACTCTATGAAGAGGTGTCTGCAATGGATGTCCACTTGGCTGGTCTGATGTTTGGAGGAAAACAGATTTCTATATGCAATTTTACCATAGGTTTCTGGTAAGGAGACTTGCTGGACACTTTGGTGGATTGTGATTCTCTTCCATTCCTGTGCACATGAGCTGGTGTTGGGACTTTCTTTTCCTACCTGCAGACCTTTTAAGGACTATATTTATGAACTTTTTAGCGCTGCATTATCATTTTCTTACATGTTCACTTGTTGATCAAGCAATCTTTTGTCAGCTGCTACTCTGTATAGCTTTTTAGCGCGGATATTTTTGTTGTTATTTTTATTTATTGTACATTATTTTGCTTTTTAGACTCCCATTTTTCTCTGTTTTATACAGAGAATTTATTATTTACTTACCAGCCTTACCATTTTTATTTCTAGACATAATTTACAATATTCCATACTCCTGACGAGAGGACGGATCCTCGAAACGCGTAGAGTATTTTGAATAACACACAGTCTAGGCTTTACAGTTTACATCAATAATGCATATTATATCATGTATTCTCAACATGGAACTATTTATTTTCTATTATTGTCAGCTTTTTATCATGTTGCCTTTACAATTGTTATCATGTATTGAGATATTTATTTATAGGTGGTTTGTACAATAAATGAATTGATTTGACTTTTTTACATTTTTTACTTCTACAATGTTTACATGACTTGCCCTATTTAAAGACCCATGACCAAAACTCTTTGTACATATGTACATATACAATATAGGGATGGAGGCCTGCCAAGGTGGTTGTGTCAGATCACACTCTCCTTTTTGTTGTATGAATTTGGGTGGAAGACACCCGCTGGTCCCCCATGATCTGTCACACCACAATCCATTGATTTCATCAATCCCATTCATTTATCTCCACATGGAAAGCAACTTACTTTACCTTTTTCTTCCCAGTGGATGCTGGTTTTTGCAGTTCCACCTGATCATATGCAGTTCCCAGTCGGCAAGGGGAGCAGGGGTGTCCGTGCTCTGTCTGCTTCCGGGGTTGCGATGCATGGCAGTGCCCTCTACCTCTCCATCCCACCTTGGTGGTGGGGTGTGGGCAGAGAGGGTCTTCCTGCACATTGGCGCCATGCCCACACGCCCCATGTGTGACGTCACGTGACACCACACAGCAGGTAGCTTTGTGTGTTTTTCCATCTGATGCTCTAGGTGAGGCGGGTGTGGACTCACCCCCGGCATTGGAGCTGGTCTAGGGATAGGGATACGCCCTCCCCATCCCCCCACATTGGATGTCTAGCATGACGTTGGCAGGAACACGCCCGGCTCTTGGGTACATCAGCCAAGGCTGACCAGTGTTGCACGTTTCCTGACCGGCACACAACAGAGACATGCTCACACTAGCCCACCTCCTACCAGCACCCATGTAAGATCTTTTTGCAGCCCCTTCTGTTTCTTTAGCTATTTATTTTCTCCTGGTCTATCAATTCACTCTGCACTATCACTGGTCTGTGCTCAATTTTCTTCTCTGCTGTCCTTGCAATTACCCACCACACCCACTGTTGGGGCTGTCAGGGAGTTCACTTATCCCACTTTATAATTTTCTTGGTTGGGGTTGGTAGTGGCCCTGCTTCTTTGCACAGTCTCTGGTCTTATCTCTTCATGGTCCCATGTGGTTCTTTGGGGCACATTCTGCAGATTACTGCACACCTCTCTTTAATCCTGATATATATTAATTCACATATCCATACAGATGTAAGACTACAAATATTCATATTTTTTCAGCTTGGTGTGGATTGAATGTGTCCCTTATTCTGTTCATTTTTCCACTGGTTTGTCTTTGGTGTTTTCCCTGGCCCAAGTGGTTTGTTCCTGACTCAGCCCAAGGGCTGACATCACCATTGATACCCCTCGCCTTATTCTTAGCAGCTGGGTCAGTTCCAACTCTCTTAGCTGACATGTAAGTTCTAGACTTTTTGTTTTTTAGACTCCCTGTTTTCACTGTTTTATGTTTATGTTTTATACAGAGATTTTTTTATTTACTTACCAGCCTTACCATTTTTATTTCTAGACATAATTTACAATATTCGATACTCCTGATGAGAGGACGGATCCTCAAAACGCGTAGAGTATTTTGAGTAACGCTCAGTCTCAGCTTTACAACTTACATCAATAATGCACTTATTGATATTATACCATCATGTATTCTCAACATGGAACTATTTATTTACTATTATTGTCAGCTTTTTATCATGTTGCCTTTACAATTGTTATCATGTATTGAGATATTTATTCATATGTGGTTTGTACAATAAATTAATTGATTTTACTTTTTTTCACATTTTTTACTTCTACAATGTTTACATGACTTGCCTCATTTAAAGTTCCATGGCCAAAGCTCTTTTACATTTACTAGGTACACAACAGGTGTTTCTAAGCTGTGAATAAATGACTAAAACAAGAATTTAGAATATTTATTGTGTGTTTTTTTTAAATATCTTTATTGTATGCTTTTTAACACTTTTAGGCTCCATGCAAACTTGGTATTTATTCCACTGCATGAGGCTCCAGCATTTTGGTGTGGGCAGTTGGCCCCGGTGTACTATCCTGCTGCTGGCAGCCCGTATTTCGAAAACTGGATCACCTGCTGGTGGCACTATGGTTCCCGAATCTGAACAGTGTTAGTGTGGTATCCACCAGCAGGTGTCTCCCAGCAGCCAGAAGGAGCCAGAAGTTAGTCTGCACCTGATGCTGGTTGTTGGGAAACCATTTAGCCTCTTCTCTTGCATTCCACAGTCCTTCAATATTTTGTCTGTGTGCCCCATGTGCGTAAACTGTGTTTTTATTCTTTGGTGTATATAAATGTTTGGATGTAAGAGTCCTGGATGTAAGAGTCCAGGTCTGCAGCTCAATAAAATCTGCATGAAATCCAAATGCTGGAGGATTAAGGAAGTAGGAAGTAGCTGGTGAGGTTGGTGGAGTGCACCAACTTCATTGGGAAGATTGGGGAGATTGTGACGAGGCGTTCCGAGGCCATTCAGCCTCTTTCGCAAGCCAAAAAAACAATTGCAGACCTGGACTCTTTGGGCTTGTTCATACTTGACTAAATTTCTAATGCTTAACAAACACTCCTACAGCGTTAGTATGGATGTTAGACTCGCTTTAATGAGCTTTGGTATGGGCGTTAGACTGGAATTTTACAAGCGTTAATAAGGAGTTAAAAATGCTCCCCAAACGCCCTAAGGGCAGTTTTGAAACATTTTATGAGCATTAAGGAGCGTTAAAACTGCTCTACAAATGCCTATTCCATTACAGTTAATAATGTAATCTTAGCACCCCGCATCCATATTGCAACTGCCTGCAAGAGCGTTTGCGAAGCATTACCATAGACTTGAATGGGAGGTGTTGAAAGGCTTCAAACGCCTCCTGACTTGACATGAGGCTTCATTTTTGAAGCAACGTGACACTAACGCTTCATGTTTTCATAGTGTCGAACAGCACTATGTGCTGTCCATTGTTTCCTTTTCATAGGCATTTGAGGGGCATTTTTAAAACCTCTCAAATGCCTGCTTTTAATGCCAGTGTGAACTTAGCCTTTGATACACACTGATTCTTCTATATATCTGTGAGGGAAGAGTGGAAACAAGGAACAAACAGGAAAAAATAAGTAGGGGCAAATATAAATCAGAAAAAAAAGGAGGTGGGATAAACATGGTCACTTTGCTTCCACTAGTGATAGGAGTATTAATTATTAATAATCATAATGAATGAATTATTCATTATTAATAATACTTTCAATATGGTGTTTTTCGTCAAACCTTCAGCCTATTTAAGTGTTCCAAATCTCTACAGAATAAAGCCTCGTACACACGCACTGATTATCGTACAACCGCACGTCCAACTTTTGTCCAAATTGGCTGTCCGTGGTTTTGTCTAGCGTACTGATGGTAGTCAAATAATCGTCCAACAAAGCCGAACATAGTGACGTGTTACGAGCGCATAAAGAGGAAGTTCAGGTGAATGTGATTTGTGAATTACGAACGCAGGTTTACATGACCGAACACTTCCTGGATTCCGAGCATGCGTGTTTGTACTTACAACTTTTGTTGGTCCAACTTCTGTACACACGAGCCGAAAATTGGCCAACGCCTTGCTGGCCAACAAAAGTTTTCTAGTCTTCTCATACAACTTCTGTTGGATGATAATTGGGAATTGGCTGTTGAATCATCTGTACTAATGGTTGGATTATCAGACAACAGGCTGTTGTACTAATGTTGTTTCCCGATAATTGTACAGTGTGTACGGGCCTTATGTCTTAAAACAAGAGAAAAGTTTGGATTTCAAACCTCAACATGCTAGTTAGAATATTATACAGAATTACTGAGCATCTCTTCCACCAACAGCGCCCTTCCAGGCACTTGCTAGTTCCTAGAATTAACACCATATACATAAAACATTAGCACAGTATATGTCCAACCACCCTGACCACATATTCTTAAACTTGCTGTCACAACCCACTGAAAAAGCTTAGGGCAGTAATTTGCCCATTTGTATTTTTTTTTGTTAGGATATGTAGCCATTGCCCCCCTTAGGGGTGACTGGTTGATGTGGTTCAACCTGATCACACTGCCCTCAATCACACTTTTCCACACATCTGGAGACACAGAACAGGCTGGTACTTTGTTTTGTTTTTTTTGTTTTTATTAGGGGAATTGAACTTGGATGGGGTAGGGATGGTCATGGGATGTCCAGAAATTAAACAGTTCTGTACATGGGACCAACAATATGCACTCACCAGTATAACCATCTCTCCATCTTCCTCCAGCACATCACTTGCTGACCATTATACTCCTTGTACTTCTCTCCAGCACAACCCTTGATTATCCTTGATCCTCTCTCCTGCACAACACTTGCTTCTAGAGGTGAGACCTGAAAGGATATTTATCAGGCCTCTTCTTCCAGCCTAGCTAGCACATGGTGAGGCCTGCTAGAGTTGAAGCAGGGCCTCCGGACCACCCATTACAGGTAGAGGCAAGTAGCCTCCATAGTATATCAAAGTACTGTGTGCTAGCTGGCCTGATGGACTACTACTCCAAACCCATCTGCTTCCAGGCCCCTCTACCTCCTCCAGCTTCCATGGCCTTCTCCACTACCACAGCAACATAGGATTCCCATACTGGCTTTTGCATCCTTCCCAGATTGTCTCTCACCCCAATCTGCTCCGGCATGCCTCTAATAGTTTCCTAGGGTATGTTGCTCACCAACATCCTGACACTTGTAGTTCCACACTGGAGATCTCTCCCGGATAGTGCTCTCTCCTGATGTCCTTTCTGCTCTGCCTTGTGCCTGCCACCAAGATCTCCCTCCTCCTGACTGCATCCAAGCTCTCCAGGCCTGGGGTCACCCCACAGACTGGGAGCTTCCCCTGGCCATGACAGCCCACACTACTCCATCTCCATACTTCCACCCAAACTTCTCCTTCAAGATTGGGCTGACCCAGGGTATTTAAGGAGGCCTGCCCCCTGCCAACCCAGATTTGGGATTGGTCAGGGTGACTTAGAACACCCCAAATGGCTACACCTCCCCTCCCAGCTCTCTGTCCAGAAAACACCAGAACTTTCTGGCAAGAAGTGGGAGGTCTTGATGACACCATTCTATGAATCACTCAATCCTACCTGAGCCTCTCACAGCCCAGAATCAAAACAATCAGGCCTGCACTAAGTCAGGCCTGACTAAATTTTACCTTACATACCAAAAATCTCTCACTAGGGGGCGTGGCGTCTGAGCTCAGAGATGGCCGCATAAGCCCTGAGCTCCGTCAGACCGCCGGGATAGTAAAGACAGCCAGCGGAGCTAAAGCTCGCTCGAAGCCGCAGAACACACCCCACAACATCAGGGATAGCAGGGGGAATGCGGAGGAGACGAAAAGACCCGATCCCGCAGCTCGAGAAACTCTCCGGCTTCTTCTCCACAGCCGCGAGGCCCAGGCAAAATGGCGGAGGCTCCCTGCACCAGCTTAAGGCCGCAGCCGCGGCCTTTCCTAAATAAAGATCCGGGACTGGATCGCCTCCGCGGTCCAGTGAAGCCTCCTCACCAGCCCTCTCTCCCACCACCAGGAGCCCGGCCAAGACCAGGCAGAGGACAACTTCCCCGCACACAGACACAGCGCAGCAGGAGATGGAGGTGAGTGGAGCGGGCGCCATCACTGCCGCGGAGCCCGCGCAGCCAACACACGCAGACCCCTTTGCTGACTTCGCCACCACAGGGCAGCCGGTCTCCGATACAGTATTGAAGGACATGCCCTCTATACAGCACGACATTAACATGACAGTACAGCAATGCCAGCGGGATATTAAGGACTTGGGCAATAGGGTGGACATTATAGAGCAATCTATGGGCACATACACTGACTCTTTCAACATGATGGTGGATGCACACAATGCTCAAACAGAGGACCTATCATGGGTCAGGGATAAATTAGCTGACCTGGAGGACCGCTCCCGAAGAAATAATTTGAAAATTAGAGGTATCCCCGAGTCAGTCTCCCCAGTGCAGCTGATGCCCTTTGCCCAGGAGATGTTCTCATCCATAGCTCCTAACCTTACCACCCTGGAAATAACTATAGACCGGATACACAGAGTGCCTAAGCCCTCCTTCCTGCCAGAAGAAGTCCCTAGAGACGTCCTGCTTAGGCTGCACTTTTTCAGAGCTAAAGAGCTCCTTCTTGAAGCTTTTAAAAAACCTGATCAGCGCCCTCCACAATATGCCTCCCTCCAATTACTGCCCGACCTATCCAGGCACACACTCCAGAGGAGACGCAACCTATTAACCATAACGAAGGCCTTGAGGAATCACCAGATTCCCCATAAATGGAAGTACCCAGCCACGTTATTAATCACCCACAACGGCACTACCATTCCAATTACTACTCTGGAAGACGGTCTGGTGACCCTTAGAAAATGGGAAATCTTACCAGCACCCCCTCAAGCCACACTACCGTGACCCAAGCCGTGTGCATTCCAACAAGAATGGCATGTGGTCTCCCACAAGAAACAACAAAAAAAGAAAACCTAAGCTCCCACAGACGTGAAACTAACCAGTGTTATGTCTATTCCCGGTTGGTCGCATCGGATCCAACTCCTTTCCCCCCAACTACCTAGTAGGACGCATTCCAGTCCTCAAATCCATCAAGGATTTC
>BLSH010319999.1:27145-43064 GCA_018402905.1 Glandirana rugosa | reverse complement strand
GAGGGTAGTGGAAAAAACAGAACCACAGTCCTTTTGAACAGTCTTAAATGAGTATGACTATCGTCTCCTTGTACCACTCTGTCTTTATGAGACCTAACTCTGTGTGATATCTCCCTATACGAAACAAGTGTAACAGACTCCAAATGTTGGTGAAACTTGAAAAGGAATTGGTGAATTTCTGGTCAGGATAACACTGTGAAAAACAAATGTAGATTTTTAGTCAAACAAACAAAAATTACAATCTTTCATTGAAACTTGGGGGTTTGTAATATATGTCACGGAACGCTTTCATAAGCCGGGGTGAACAAAGCATATCCCTCTATAGTGTGTCTCAATCCAGAGTATTTCTGTCTCACCATGTTCCTCTGCTATCAGTATGAGTAAATTCTGACAAGTTTTCCTGACACCAAGACAAAAAAGGTGATGGGAGAGAACTCCAGTGCACAGCCCATTATTGAGAGCCTCTTCTCTGCCCCTTCCCTCCAATCAGCTCTCAGAGCTTCCCTCACTGAGCTCAGCAGTTTGTAATTTAAGATCTTAGCCCCCTGTTTTCTGAGAGCTTAGACACGCTTTCCCATTCTGAACATTGAACTGATGTAGAGAAGAGAAGATTGCAGATGAACAGGTACAACGTATGTAAGAGGATTTGTTTCATATCTGTGTATCACTTGAGGCCAATCACTTCACTGGATATATGTAAGGATTTACAAGCACTGTAACGTCTTTATGTTCTTCAGAACAAAATGCCTTAGTGGAGGCTGTGACCTGTTTTAGGTTTCTACTGCCAAATCAGGAGTTTGCAGGTGGGCCAACAGTAATAAAGGGGATTGCTCACAAAAATAGGTCAGCATGTGAAAAAGAGAGTTACGCGCTTATCATTTTTCTTATGCCAGACAACGCAAGAAAAGCTAAATACGGGGCAAATATGCAATTTTTAATTAGGTACGATTGTGCAGTTACAAAAGTTCAATTGCCTGACTATAGGGACAAAACTTCTTCTTAAAATGTGTCAGTATAATAAATTAATGTATTCTGAACACAAAGCAATCTTACAAATCCTCAAGATTCCTTTAAAACACCTGGCTGAAATGCAAGGTTAAAATTTTGGCTTGAGCACATTTGACTAAAAATGAATACACCATAATCTAGGTTGATTATGAGAAAGAGAGCCAAATTCTGCTTAGATGACACTATTTAAATGACAGTGAAGGTGACTGTGTCTTTTTTTTCTTGGAAAAAGTTTGAGTACAAACTGCATGTTTGTATTGATACATTTCCTCTGTACTATACTGTATGACCTTCCTGCTCCTATGAGCACTGCGTCAGCATAAAATACCTAAAAGAAAGTAAGAGTGGTTTATCACTGACTAGTTGTTTCCTTGTTGGCTTGGTGATTTACACTTGTTTGATTTTATTTGAAGCAAGAGACCTGGAAACTAATTGAGCCTTAAATGTGTTTCTAGGTTAAATAACATTTATCCAGTCTGCTTCTTACCCCTATTTTTGTATATTTTGTAACACATAAAGGGTGTTCCAGAAAGAAGACCAGAGTTGGTCCTGTACAATACATTGTGCAAGCTGCTGACCACAGCCAACAATCAATCAATGGAATATTTTTTGATAACTGTAGCACTATCTCATGTCTTTATTTCCTAAAGGATTATGCTGAACATTGGAAAAAATAGCACATATTAAGCTTTTTTGTACACGGAATTTGAGCAAGAAGTATTTCACAGTAATGCAAAGATATCAAATACTGCCAATGAGTATTAACAGTACACTAAAGACTAGAGATAATAAAAAAGGGATAGATTAAATTTTATATCCAGAGACATAAGCAGAATCAGTGATTCCAGCAGAATTGAAATAATATCTGCAAAAACTCATATGAAACTTTTGCTTTTACCTGAAAAAATACCCTACCAACCTACCTTTCTATCATAATAAATAACATATTATACAGGTGGCCAGGAAGGCTTCAACATGACCTAACCAAAACACTGAGATTATCCTATATGCTGATCTCTCACAACCCACAATTGCTACCTGTTACCAAGTCTTTGTGAAACCATAACATCCTTTACAAATGGGGGGTATACTGTAAGACTCATCATTACCAGAGACAGTGAATCAACTATTTTCTCCTCACTTAAAGAGGGCCATACTCTCTTAAAATGGGACCTAAATTGAAAGTGATATCAGAAATCTTCTACAAACAAAACACTTGGCTGGGAGACTTCCTCCTGCAAATCTGTGAAATCTATATCTGGCAGATTGGAGCATGGAGCCTGTTGGCTGATGCCGGGTGTGTCGCGTTTGATGACATAGCGCTGTGTGCAAGATCCTAAACGCCATCCTGCATCCAATCTTAGCCCAAGTAGGAACATGTCTTTCCATTTCCAGGCCTGTTTTTTAGGGTTCTGCCTTTGGCCACACTGCGTTTATCTTTCTCCCAGAAAGTGATCCAGCTAATTTTTCCTTGTATGGGGTGTACATACACCTATCGGAAACACACTACTGTAACTACATGTTCAGCATATTGTTGGCACACTATGAGGTGATCGGGGCCTATGGAATGGAGACCATGCGGGCTGTTATATCTATATTGTTTTTAACTCTGGCATGAACAGATGTACAGTCACGTTATGGAATAATTATACAGTAACTTCCTCTGACAATCCCAGTGAAGAAGGAAGATTTCCAAAACATGTCGGATTCAGGCATTTTCTGTATTGTATTTGTTACCATCTATGATCCATGTGTGATTACTCCCTTTCATGCCACTTAATATATATGTCTTGCTATGTACCAATAGAATTTTGATATTTTTTACATAAATCTATTGGATTAGTGCCTTCAAAGTCCCAGACCCAGGGGTATTCTCTGTTTGTGTAGATCTGCACTGGGTACGACTACTAGAACTTCATAGCCATGGCTGGATGGAATTGCCTAAACATACTACTTAACCGAAACCAGCACATGCCAATCAGGTACATGCATTTATTAATTATATAGATAACCAGCTTAGGGACTTATAGCTTAGCATCTCCCTCCCTCCATCATGGTATTTAGAATTACATTAATTAGTGTTAGATATCTAAATAGCCCTTAAACCCATTCTGCACTTTAGGAGGAAGCTATTAGGTTGAAATTCAACAAGCTATGTGCTAAGAAGGTGCATTTTCAGAACCTTCAACAACCCACATTCACCAACAAGTACTTTCCCTGTATCTTTATGGTGAACACTCCAAATAAAATAAGAGGCATTCTAATAATGGCCTCTTGCTTTTTACAAGTTATTATTATTTTGGTGTTTGACATCAATAACTCCACTTATACAATTTTCACTTTATATGCTCCTAACACTAAACCTAAGGTGCAGAACAATATCATCAATATGCTGCTAACCATGATGTTGTTATATGCATTCATTATGTGATTCTGTATGAAAATGTAATTATGAAACCAAAATCTGGGCATTTTTTGCAACATGCTTTTTCAGCCAATTTTTTTGTAACATTTATAGCCAAAATTTTACAGGTTTTTTTTGCCCAGTTTATATAATGTGTAGATATTTCTTATCATTAAGTCTGCATTAGTACAGGGGCCATTAATACAAACACAATGATAAAATGGCTCTTACTTCATGAGGGCTGCACATGTGCAACGTAGGTGTGGGTTGCTATAACATCTTTAACTAGTGTAGTTTTATTAAGGACAATATGATACCAATGGTATGCTTTTACTTCAGATATTCTTCTAATGCATGGTGTAGCTATATTAATATTATTTACTCTCTTGTCAAGCTATAAACCAGCAAAATATATATCCTCTGAAGTTGTACTTAATTTAAGGTTGCCCTATCATAATGCAAATAAGTTCAGTACTTTACAGAAATACTAGAATGGCAGTTACCTCATTTATTATGATCCAGTGACAGTCAAAGGCAACCAAATTAGTTTCAACGACCTGGAAAATAGAAAATAAATAGGTGTAAATACACATAAAAAAAAAAACAACAAAAAAACTTCCAGAACTAACAATAAACAGAATTACCCAAGAATAACTAACAATTACCCAGAAAATGCAAAAAGGAACTCTAACAGTGGCAGCCCATTCATTAGGGGCGCAGGGGTGCCGCCCCCTTATCCAAGCATCTGGCCCCCTGATCTGCATGCAGGGCACTGGACGCATGGGTTCCACTGAGGGTTTTTGTTTAAGCATGTGATTAGAGCCAGAGGCTCTAATAGGCTTCAAAAAAGGGTGGGCTTGGGGCGCAGAGCACTGCGCCCATAGCCCACCCAGTTGTGTGACAATAGCAAATTAATATTTGCTATTGTCATACTGATTCTCCTCCCGGCCAATCAGGAAGTGGGTCATGAGACCAATTTCCTGATTGGCCAAAAGAAGAAGCCATCCTATTGGCTTATGAGGAGGAAGGAGGAGGGAGGAGACGTACGGCTGCTGTGATGCCGAGGAGACACATGGGAAGCCCAACCGACAGAGCTAGGACACATGGGAGACTGAGGGGGGAAGCCACTGCTGCCGCTGCCGTCTCCACATATCAGGCAAGGGGGCAGCACAGGATGAGTGAGCTGGCGACCAGAGGGGTGTGGGTATGGTGTGTGGTGTGGGCTGGAGCACTGGGAGGGTTCCGTGGTCAGGTCCGTCTTCCGCCCCCCCGACCGATGGAGCACCAGCCGCCACTGAACACTAACAATACAAGGTGCAAGATTTTATAGATGAAAATAACCCTAGTAAAAAGTGCACTAATTTCAATGCTACACTCTTGAATATTCAACACAAAACCAACATTCATACAAATCAACTCTATAGTGCAGTTAAGTGCGCTCCCCATGTGCATGCACATATGTCAAATTGTTATTTTGTCATTTTATTAATTATTTAATGAATGACACCCCATCCAGCCCGAGATTGTACTTTAAATATGTTAATTGTCAAACAAGTGTGCATTTCTTGCCATTTGTGGATTCTTATTGCAGCAAATAAACGTTATAAGCATACTTTATATTATCATTCACTGTAAACTGGTTGAATGCACATACAAATTGAGAAGGTAAAATGACAAAATCCATTTTCTTTAGCAGGCAAATACGTATTAGTAGCTACTACTTTTCCAATGCTTGCATTTATAAATGAAACTGTTGATACAATTTGTCTTACCCTATAAATGGATTGCCTAACATTTATTAAGATCTAAGAAGTCTTATCTGTCTTTATAAACCACATAGAATAGAAACACAGTGCTTTAGTGCCCATCTATAAGGCAAAACTGGCTGTAAAAACTGTTTGGCTCATATGTGTTTTTTTTTTTGTGCAAATGTTTCTTTAATTTTGTGAACTAGGGGTTACTTGAAAGTGAGTTTATCTTTTCAGCATTGTATTTCAGTCTGAGTGAAATTGATTTAAATAGAATTAAACTTAATAACATAGCAGCATGTTAGCTCATTATAAATTCCAAGTGCAAAATGACAAAGGGCTAGAAAACATCTGTAGGCATTACACGAGTAGCTTTAGCTTACTGTAGAATCTCTGCAGTGTGTCTTTCCTCAATAGGAGCTGACAGCTAATCACAACTGGTGTAGTCTGTTTAAGATATCCTGATGATCAGTATTGATTAGCGGTAATTATGATAAATGAATGGTTGTGCATATCTATCTCTATTGCTAATGCAAACAAATATACAGCCTTCCAGACAATGGATTGTTACTGATGCTTCCTACAGGTTTCTTCTTAGAATCAAAATGTCAATATAATAGCATAAACTAATTCTTCATACAATAATTGTCTCATATGGGTATATTATCATTATGCAATACAGAATCAAATATAAGCATTCTAGTGCATTTAGTTAAGTATTATTGCTTCAAATTTGGAGTCTGGCTTTTATGGAATAATAAATTCACAAGGCTGTCCATGTAAAAGACTGTAAAATTAATATGACCAAGGAGAAAGCCACTTGTGCCAATGTCAGCTTAGATGAAGAAGTGGAAACCAACAAGAGGGCAGAGATGCAGAGCAGACCAGAAGTGATGTCATCAGCATGTCAGGAGGGTGGAATAAGCATTTCAAGGCCACCCATGCCCCTTTCTCAAGCTAAGCCAAGAAGCCCCCCATCATCTTGTTGGTTTCCAATTCCCCTCATCTAAGCTGTCATCCAGCCTGATATCTGGACTTTCTAGGCTGCAAGTTGAAGGAAGAGGCTTCCCATCCCAGATGCATGATCTGACCGCTCACAGACTACATACAAAAAGGGCCATTTCTTCTTCCCATATGAGTTGCTAATTTACTAGTATTTCTCAGTACAATTTATGCTGCACTTAGTTTGGAGCCCCCGGTGTGTTCTTTTGGTTCTGCAGGTGTATCCATCCAGCATTTCTATCCTGGTCTGAGGCTCCCTGTTATTGTAAGACTGTCCATCAGACACTATGTGATGAGCCATTTGCCTTTCCACCACAATAAATCTGTTACTAGACTACACTCAGATTACTTATTGCTGTTCTTCTTATCTGTTTGCCTAGAGGTACTTCAGTCTCTACAGGGATGCTACATCTGGTACATTGAGATCAGCAGAACGTTACCCTGAATGTTCCAAAGCATTCATGGACCATGCATCAAAAACACCTTTAGGGCAAATGTAAAAATGAATGCATTAGGTGCTGGCAAGGCATGAGGTGTTACAGGGTCAGCAATGTTCACGGTGAGACCTCTGCCTGTCTATGTCCCCTGCATAGGTATCCAAAGATGTGAGATGATCTTCATCCAGGATAGTTGGTAACAAGTATGTTCAGAAAAAAATAGTAAATCGGTGCTGATAAAAGCATGAGGTTTATGTAAAGATCTTTTGTGCCTAAACAGCTTCTTTTTGTTTGACACCTGTGCCAAAAAAAAGCAGGCAGAGTGTAAAGAACTAGTCACTGTTATTCTCTTTTTGTCTCTCTGCAGCTGAGCTTTTCTCTATTGCTGACTTTGCTTTCTGTAGAGATAGGCATAATGGTAGAGACATGGACGTGCTTACTTTCCAGCAGAGAGAACAGTGAATAGTAGTTACATCACTAATTCTCACACTAAATTTGGTGAGACTTGCAGTCAGAGGAACGGAGCCGAAGTCACATGGAAGACATACAGGTATGAGGCTGTTAGGTACAGGAGTGTCTAGGCATAATCACATGCCAAAAAGTACACTTCTATTCTTCAGGTAGAATTCTAGACAAAATATTAATTTTGAGGGTACTGTTTAGGCAAAACATGTCTAAAGTTTCCCTATAACATGGCAAAACATTGCTTTTTGGGGTATTTTGTGTATTTAAGGAAATAGCATCTTGTTCAGAGGGGGTATACATTTCAAAATTAACTATAGGTTTATGGGTCTAAGGATTTAAGATGATTTATTTTTGACAGAAGGTGGGGGCTGGGGGGATGTGTCCTGAAGGGGTATGGAGTAAGGTGCTTTAGAGCAAATTTCTGCTCACTAATCATCTTTTCATCACCATCCTGTCAGAACATTCTCTTCACATGCCTCTCCTTCTACCATATGGGGATTCTACAACCTAGCCCACCATGTCTCCCCCCTGAAAAGTGATGGACTCTTGCTCTAAGTTTGACATATTTCAGTGGCAGGAGAGGGAGATGCAGGTAGAAGATGGTGGAGTGTATTTTCTAGACCCAAAGCAACCAACAGCGGACATGGCAAAGGTCTTAGATGCTATTACCTCCTGTCAGGCTACAACCACCTCAAAGATAGAAAAGATGAAGATAGACATTTTTAATCCACCAAGACCTCCATAAATGGTAGGATAGAGTCACAGAGGCTGAAACTCACTTTAGCCGGGTGCAGGATGCCATGTCCTCACTCTAGGACTCTACAGACCTCATGCAACAGCCTCCCAAAAAGTGCAGAGGGCTCTGACCTGACTTCCGTTCTTGAAAACCTGCTGGTTTCCATCGATGGCAAGGTCACTTTTTTACCTCATTCATGGTTGAGAGAGCCAATTGCATGGCAGCCAGACAACCATCCCCAGGAGCACCCTCTCACAGTCTCATGGAAAAACTTCTCACCTACAGGGATAGAGATATTGCTCTCTGCCTATCATGGGAGAAGGGCATTATTCCTTTTCAAAATGTAAAATGCTAGGTTTTTCCAGACTTCACCACTGAAGTTCTTGGAAGTCAAATGCCGTCTTTGAGTACAACATATCAAATATGCCATGCTGTACCCTGCTTGTCTGCACATGGTAGGGAGGATAGAGTCAACTTCTTAGATGACCCTGAGGCTGTTACCACCTGGCTGAAGCAGAGAGCACCCTCCAGAGCAGCAGCTGACTGATACCACCAGGCTGCACAAGGAGGCCATGAATACAATTACTGGTTTATCCATGTCCTCATGCCCTCCACCAGATGCTGAAACCTGTCATGGTTCTATGAGCCCAACCACAATTCCACCTCCTATTCCTCTGTTGTGAATCACAACCTGTCATCAATTGATGTTTGAACTACCCTGCTTCCTCCTACTTTTAAGGAGTTCCACACACTAGGCAGCCAAGAATTTATCTGCCTCTTTCCTATATCTAGAATTTGCCCTCTCTATTTGCTCCCAAATGGACTTATACCTGTATTGCTTATATCGAGCACAGCGGGAGTTCACCCCCCCCTCACTGAACTCCAATGGAACACTTTCCTATGTCTTGCTTTCCTGGTCAGCACCATATTGTTTGTTTTATATATACAGTATATATGCTGTGCCAGCAATTTCTTCCCATTAATTGTTTCCTATTGCAACTACAGTTTTTGGGGACATATGCACAGATAGCAAGCAATTGTGCTGCAAGTTTGAAAATGACTTGCTAAGCTATTGCTAGTCTTGCCAGTCTGCATTGCATGACTCCAAATCAACTTTCTTTGCAAACATTCTGCAAGCCTGCTGCACGTTTTGGTTCAGTTATGTTGTGCAATAGTCCTCCCACCACAGGGGTCACTGTGGCTGAACTTTCATGCTGTAGACTTGCAGAGCTCTAGCTGTAGACTCACCACTGTAACTTTGTTCTTGCTAGAGACTTGACATACAAATTTGCTACAAATTGGAAAAGTGTCAACTAGAACTTGTGCTTCAAGTGCTCTGCAAGTGTCCAACTTGCCAGTGAAAATGTGCAGCAAGTTTACAGACTTACAATTCAACACTGCCACAAATTTGTGGCAAGCTATCCTTGCTATCTAGGTGATAACACCAGTTATGGTTAATGTAGAGCAGGGTGGGGGGAAATAATGTTGCTATTAATGCTTTTTCTATTTTGAGCCTGCCAGAAGTTTATAATCAATTCTTACTTAGAGGCTGTATATATTCATTTATCTAACACTGTGATTACCAGACTACTTGATGTTATAGCTTTGGGGATCAGTAAGTCACACATCTTTGTCCTCATTACTTATTCTATGCTATGGCCTCCCTGACAATTTTACATGGAATTTTTGGGGGTTCTGAGACAAGGTGAAGATGTCAACTGCACTGTCTTCCCCTAAAAGCCAACAAGAAGATATTATTGTATTAGTAGAAACCTATGTAGTGTGCCCTTAAGAAACCATGCTTCCATATGACTGACTAATGGGATGTTTCTGTAGCTCATAGCTAAATCTGTATTCTCTTTATTACTTTATGCTCAGGGTAGATATGTTTTTTTGCATGCTTCATTATCAGGACAACCACCTGTCCCCTACAACTATGTTGTCATTAGCTAAGGGTTCTTTTTATGGCAAAACACCTTACTGTCCCTGCAATTTGGCTAGGTGACCTTAACACCATGCTTAATCCAGACCTAGACAGATCAGATTTACCAAACTCCTAACCCACCACTAGTCATGAGACCAGATTTAGTCATCTACTCTCTGACTTTGTCCTAGCTGATTCCTAAAGACCCATCCACTAGAGTGTACTCCTGTTTTTCCACCACACCTTTCACTATGTCCCATATTGACATTATTTTGCTCTCCAGGATTTTGGTTACCAATTTTTTTCACATAGGCTTCTGGCATATACTCTCTGATCTGTCTCCCTACTGTATCAAGTTGCAAAATCGACCTGCTCCCCTAACCCCCATATGACACCTCAACCCCTTCTGGTTGAGTGCTCTAACTGACTCAGACAAACTTCATTGTGAATGGCAATTTTCCTTTAACACTAATAACAGAAGACACATACTATCCTGTCAATCTTGAAGTCTTTTAAACTCCAATCCCACTCATTTCTTACATACCACATTTCCAGACCTAAAGCTTCCTCCAAGACCCTGCTACACCAGACCATGACTCATTTAACTCTGTTGGAAAACACATTTACTAGCGACCCCTCCCCTGACAATTCAACTCACTTAAAACTACAAACAAAGATAGTGGAGCAACTCCATTAGAAAAAGTCCAAGCAAAAGCTTTTTCTCTATAAACAGTATGGAAAAATCCTTGCCTACCTAGCTAATACTTCAGACACCTTTTACCACCTTATGTGGGCCTGACCCATAACCCAAGGGTTTCGGGCACAAGTGGTAGGGTTTCTTCCTGACTGAATGAGTTCCTCAATAACACTCCACCCCAAGCAGTGCCCTCTACGTCTTTCCCTTGATCCGGAGGCAGATACATTACTGACAGTGTTGTTACCTGAAACCTTGTTTGCTGCTGGAAAGCTAATCGCACATAACTGGATGTGAGCTGCCCCACCCTCAGTACAATCATTGTTTCTAAAAGAAAATACCATTCTCCCTATAAAAACACATTTATCTTCATAGATGTTGTCTTCCCAAATATAACACAATTTTGGATCAGTGGCCACAATGTCCTAGCACATGCTTGTGATTTCTCACTTGTTCCCCTAAGCCTCAACACATTTGTCCGATTACCTTCTGGGCTCACCTCTTCCTACTCATGTTACCTCAAACTGATCAGTCAGTGAATGATGTTACACTCCAGGCTAATTTGTATTTAAGCTAAAATTAATAGTGTTGTTTTATTGTCAGTCATGTACACCCCATGTACAATTTGTACTTTTTTTCCAATAAAATTTGTATTGAACATAGCAAAGAGAAAAGATGAATGACATAAGTGTAACCTGATAGTAACATAGTCAGAATATATGTTTACAAGTATAGTGTATCTCCATCACAATGGCAGCGTTTGTCAAGAACAATTGCAAGACAAGTCGGCTTGGCGAATTTACATACATCTGCCAGAAGAGATTTTATAACTTCCGTATCTACACTCATAGGACACAATACACTTGCAATATTATGTTGCCTAATCAAGTTATGGTACTCATATAAGTTATGTATCTTCCTATAATTAACCTTAATTGTAGCTAATACGTTGGTAGAGTAAGGGATAGAGAAAAAGACAGAGGAAGACAGCAAGGCTGAAAAGATATAAAAAGGAAAAAAGGAAGAAGAGAGGTATTGTTTATGTGTATCTCATTATAAGCTTGTGTCAGGTTCATCTTGCCATTAAATCACTAAAGGCTGATGAGTATTTGAATACTATCCAGTCTCTCCATGTTTTATTGAATTTATCTGTTGTCTCATGTGCTATCACCGTTAGTTTTTCCAGGTTGTGGAGTTCTGAAATGGCATTTAACCATTCTTTAATGGAGGGTATGTAGGTGCTTTTCCAGTGTCTGGGTATTAATGATTTGGTTGCTGTGAGCAGATGCCTGGTCAGTGAGCGTTTATATTTGCCCATGGAGCAATGAGAGATGTTTAGGAGGCAACACTCCGTAGTTAGTGGTATAGTGGTGTGTGTAATCTGTTTTATGATATCAGTTACCTTCTTCCAGAAAGGCTGCAAAATGGAGCACTCCCACCAAATGTGGACTAAGGACTAGAGTTGAGCGAACACCTAGATGTTCAGGTACGGTGGGTTCGGCCAAACTTCAGGAAAAAGCCCGGGTTCGGTACCGAACTTGACCCGAACTTTACCCCGAACCCCATTGAAGTCAATGGGGACCCAAACTTTTTGGCACAAAAATGACTGTAAAAAAGTCCTGGAAAGTGCTAGAGGGCTGCAAAAGGACGTAAAATGATTTTAGAACAATAATCTGTCCCTTACAGCAACAGCAGGAACCTGACCCTATAGGAGTAGGCAATAATTTTAGAACAATAATCTGTCCCTTACAGCAACAGCAGGAACCTGACCCTATAGGAGTAGGCAATGATTTTAGAACAATAATCTTCCCCTCTAAGCAGTAGACTCTACCTAGTCCAGTCAGATCGTTCTGTAATGCAGGATGAGATGTTATTAGATCTGCAATCTGTCCCTAAAAGCAGTAGTAGTAGTAATCTCTACCTAGTCCACAATCAGATTGTTCTGTAATGCAGGATGAGATGTTATTATATCTGCAATCTGTCCCTCACAGCGCCGGCAGCATCCTCTCCCTACACTACCCAGAGAGCATGTGACATGCAGCACTAAGTGACTCCAGCTTATAAAGAGGCTGTGTCACATGATGCACTGGCCAATCACAGCCATGCCATTAGTAGGCATGGCTGTGATGGCTTCTAAGGGCAAACCAGTGAAACACTTGTTGATTGGCTGCCCTGCAGCTATTCAACATGCATGATCAAATACCCAAACCCAGAACCCGAACCCGAACTTTTTTTCAAATGTCCGGGTTCGGTTCCGGGTCACGGACACCCCAAAGTTCGGTACGGATCCGAACTTTACAGTTCGGGTTCGCTCAACTCTAGTTGTAAAGTCTCAAAGCTTTTAACCTTAATGCATTCTATGTATTATGGTGAAAAACCTCCTGTAATACAGCAGCCCCCCGAGCCCCACTTTTACTTACCTGTACCCGATCGTTCCAGCATCAAGGATAAGCCCAGCAGCTCCAGCCGCTGGTTCGGGTCCTTATTGGATAGATTGATAGCAGCAGGAGCCATTGGCTCCCACTGCTGTCAATCAAATTCAGTGACATGGGAGCCGGGGGGCAGGGTCGAGTCCTGCTGTCTATGTCAATGGATGCAGCAGCAGGACTCGGGAGCGCGCCCGCATGAGTGCCCCAGGGAAAGAATTTCTCCAAGGGGGCACTCAAAAAGTGGAGGAGCCAGGAGCGCCGCTGGGACATCCCAGAAAAGGAGGATATGGGCTGCTCTGTGCAAAACCCTTGCACAGAGGAGGTAAGTATGACATGTTTGTTATTATTTTTTTTTAAATGCATACCTATATCAACAAATACAAGGTGCTAATCACCAAAGTTGACAACAGACAATGAAAACAGGCAATGTGTTATGCGTCCAGTCGATGAAAATCACAGTGAGTCACACATGTGGGTTACAAGAGGGCAGCACAAGCCCTTGGCCATATGTAATGCTATTTACATGTAAATATAGTTTGCTTAGCTTAACATTCACATAATGTAATTACAGTTGTACAGAAAATGCCAGGGGATGCATTTAATGCTGTTTATTGTTTCCTTTTTAGGTGAGATCTTGTGAAGTATCTATAGAACGTACTGTATTTAATGTATTATTTATGTTACCCTTGGCCATTGCCACTGTAAGGACAGCCATACATTATTTGTTTTTTTTCAAGCATTGGAACTGATTCTACACTTCCAGAATTGTCTGTAGAAGGATACCATCTCAAGGATCATTATTTAGCTACTGTACATAGTTGGCTAGGTATTAAAAAGGGCACATATCCACCAAGCTCAGCCCCACCCTCTTGAAAAACATTCAGACATGTCCTGTAGTTTAACAGCCCATGGAGGGGCTAGAATAGAGTTTTAAAGGCTATCAAACCTTATCTGAACCTGTATCCATCTATAAAGGAACGCGGCAAGGATGCCCGTTGTCGCCACTGCTTTTTATACTTACCCTAGAGCTAATAATCAGGATAATCAATAATACACCCTCCATACACAGATTCCTAGTAGGAGATCGTACATATAAAACAGAGGCTTACGCATATGATCTGCTCTTTTTTATAACGCAGCCATACATATACAGCTATGTTTCTAACATTAAAATCAATTACAAAAAGTCTGAAGCATTAAACATCTCACTTAAACCACATACTTTAGATCAAACCCAGGCTAATTGTTCATTCAAATGGGAAGAAAAAGCACGTACCTATCTGGGAATTGCTATAATGCATAAACTAGAGGGTCTATATAGGGCTAACCTAGAACCACTGTTGCATAAGGTTAAAACAGACTTAGAAAAATGGACCCTGAAATTCTTCTTATGGTTTGGAAGAGCCGCCATTATAAAGATGACTATTCTACCCAGGGTACTGTACATCTTTCAAACTCTTCCAATCTTGATCCCATCTAGCTTCTTCCTAAAGTTACAGGCCATGATTAGAAAATTCCTTTGGGCTTCAAAAAACCCATGCATTAGACTTAGTCTACTCACCGGCTCTAAGTGCGAAGGAGGTATGGGCTTCCCGGACTTCAAAAATGACTATTATGCTACGCATCTTACACGCATAATAGACTGGTACTGCCATGATTCAAACAAACATTGGGTGGCCCTAGAAAACAACGTCCCACCCCAGCGACATACTCCCAGTGGATCCCATGGAAATCCTGCCCAAATTCACTTAAACAACACCTACTAATAGGGGCAACCCTGCAAATCTTCCATAAAATAACTAAAAAGACCAACTTATCCACAAACATAGGCCCACTGACACCACTGAGAGCCAATCCAGACTTCCCACCTGGTATGAGTAAGACATTATCTCTGTGCGTCCCTGATAGGAAACCTTTACTGGTACAGTATTGCATGAATAGAGGCAAAAATTAAACCACTTGCTGACATCCAGGCACTACAGGGAATACCCACAATAAACAGCTGGATGTACCATCAAATCCATAGATACATATCCGACTCACAACATGCTAAAATGTTTAAGAGAACTCTTACACCTTTCAAAACTCTTTGTTTCAATGCCACACAATCCGACCACAACATCTCTTTGACGTATGCTTGGTTACAAAAGTCAGATCTACCAGATCAGGATAGATTCAAAATGCAATGGGAAACAAAGTTGCATACTACTTTTACTGAAGAACAATGGACACAGGCCTGTGTATTTGCACACAAGTGCTCTATCAGCACAAGACTCCAAGAAACTACTTATAAACTCCTTACGCACTGGTACAATACCCCAACCAAGACACACACATGGATACCAGCGGTCACGGATCGATGTTGGCGATGTAACCAGGAGAAACTCTTAGTAGAGTTGAGTGAACCCGAACTTTGGGGTGTCCGTGACCCGGACCCGAACCCAGGCATTTGAAAAAAAGTTTGGGTTCGGGTTCTGGGTTCGGGTATTTGATCACGCATGTTGAATAGCTGCAGGGCAGCCAATCAACAAGCCTTTCACTGGTTTGCCCTTAGAAGCTATCACAGCCATGCCTACTAATGGCATGGCTGTGATTGGTGAGTGCATCATGTGACCCAGCCTCTTTATAAGCTGGAGTCACTTAGTGCTGCATGTCACATGCTCTCTGGGTAGTGTAGGGAGAGGATGCTGGCAGCGCTGTGAGGGACAGATTGCAGATATAATAACATCTCATCCTGCATTAAAGAACGATCTGATTGTGGACTAGGTAGAGATTACTACTACTACTGCTTTTAGGGACAGATTGCAGATCTAATAACATCTCATCCTGCATTACAGAATGATCTGACTGGACTAGGTAGAGTCTACTGCTTAGAGGGACAGATTATTGTTCTAAAATCATCTTCTAGTTCTATAGGGTCAGGTTCCTGCTGTTACTGTAAGGGACAGATTATTGTTCTAAAATCATCGCCTACTCCTATAGGGTCAGGTTCCTGCTGTTGCTGTAAGGGACAGATTATTGTTCTAAAATCATCGCCTACTCCTATAGGGTCAGGTTCCTGCTGTTGCTGTA
>BLSH010319999.1:746-27135 GCA_018402905.1 Glandirana rugosa | reverse complement strand
CTAGTTTGTGTGAATGTTCCTTCCGTGTAGTTTCGGTACGTCGACCGTTTCGGAGTATGTATCTAGTACATTTTACTTCCTTTTGCAGCCCTCTAGCACTTTCCAGGACTTTTTTACAGTCATTTTTGTACCAAAAAGTTCAGGTCCCCATTGACTTCAATGGGGTTCGGGGTAAAGTTCGGGTCAAGTTCGGTACCGAACCCGGACTGTTTCCCGAAGTTCGGCCAAACCCACTGAACCCGAACATCCAGGTGTTCGCTCAACTCTATTTACAACCCCTTTTAGGTGGACACAAGTTTGGTAGGAGCTTGTGTCTGGACGCCATGGTTGCAACCATCTGAATGATCTATGTATGAGGCTTTGCCAGCTGCATGGCTTTGATGTGCCTTCCTTGTAAGTGTGTTTGATCTTCTTGGAAAATAAATTACCTTTTAAATAGAGAGCACTAGATATACCCTTTCTTTTTATATATACACATCTGAGAGTATTCAGCTCCCCTACTCAAAGGGCGAGTTCCCAACTGGAAAGGAGTCGATCATTAGTGTGCAATCTGGTCGGTCGTTTCATATCACATGGTGGTGATGAATGCTGTTTATTATCTGGGATAAGGTGAGCAGTATAAGAGACAGGTGGTGGATTTTTCAGCACATGCACTTTGGTTTGAAAAATTGTTTGCACAGAGAATCAGAAGATATCACTTACTGGGACTTTGTTTTATACTTTTTTGCAATATTATACTTTTTTGCACCGTTTAACATTTGCACTATATTTATTATGATATTCACAGTGTGGGATATTTTAAATATTGATTGTTGTATATTGGCACTTCACGCTTTATGAACAATTCATTTTTCTTTTGCACATATTTTATTATGATTTATGGTTGATATTAGTGCAGCACTTTTGTTTGTAAATATTATTTTGAAGTGTTGAGTAAATAACTTATAGTGTCAGCAGCCGCATTTTTCTTGCATTGAGCAAGATATCACTTGGTGGTATACACATTTATATTTATTTTTCTAATAATATTATAAATAATATTTCAAATATATGTTTTTGGTAGCTGGACATTGCAAGAGCTGATGGTGTCCCCTTGCTGAATTCGGACTGTGTCCCCTTCCTGTTTGGCAGGTGTGAGTACAGGGATGATTAGACAAGGTTTGCAGTTGCTGCCTATTGTGGGCGGTGCCTCCCTCTTAGTGCAGTAACCCCTGGTGTGATAGCTTGGCTCCACTGCATAGAAATCACTATTCAGCAGTATATTAATATTTTTTTGTTTTGGACATATTTTTTTTTTGTTACTTGTTTACATTTTTTGTGCTGATTGGTCACAATTTCACTTTATGTGCAAGAAGGTGCTCTGGTCAGATGAGACAAAAACTGAACTTTTTGGCTTAAAAACAAAACGCTATCTGTGGCGGAATACTAACACTGCACATCACCCTGAACACAACATCCACACAGTGAAACATGGTGATGGCAGCATCATGTTGTGGGGATGATTTTCTTCAGCAGGGACTCGGAAGCTGGTCAGAGATGATGGGAAGATGGATGGAGCCAAATACAGGGAAATCTTAGAAGAAAACCTGTTAGAATCTGAAAAAGACTTGAGACTGGAGCGAAGTTCACCTTCCAGCAGGACAATGACCCTAAACATACAGCCAGAGTTACAATGGAATGGCTTAAATGAAAGCATATTCATGTGTTAGAATGGCCCAGTCAAAGTTCAGACCTGAATCCAATTGAGCATCTGTGGCAAGACTTGAAAATTGCTGTTCACAGACGCTCTCCATCCAATCTGACAGAGCTTCATTTTTTTTGCAAGGAACAATGGGCAAAAATGTCACTCTCTAGATGTGCAAAGCTGGTAGAGACATCCCCAAAAAGACTTGGTGCTGTAATTGCAGTGTAAGGTGGTTCTACAAAGTATTGACTCAGGGGGGCTGAATACAAATGCACGTCACACTTTTCAGATATTTATTTTTTAAAAATGTGGAAAACCATTTATCATTTTTCTTCCACTTCAAAATGATGTGCCACTTTGTGTTGGTCTATCACATAAAAGCCCAATAAAATACATTTATGATTGTGGTTGTAATATGATAAAATGTGTAACATTTAAAGGAGTATGAAAACGTTTTCAAGGCACTGTATTTGCAGCACAAGGTTTCCGTAGTAACCGGAAACGAAAACAAGGCTTGGATATGGCGAATAATGCGCATACATGGGATTATGGCCAGGGAAACCTACTGGGGGCGGAAATAAAGCACTGCGCAAATGCGGAAGACCAGAAGACTATAGTTGTGATGGCGGTGGCTAGGAACAAGCGGGAGCGATCACAAACCTCTTTATTTCTAACAGTAAGAATGCTTTTGGAGCATACTATTAGTGGATATTTAATTGGAAACAACTAATTTGATCAATATATTGCTTAAATGTGGTATCATTGTCAGAGTTTACTATCGTTTTAAGCAGTGCTGTCATCCTTGCATAGTTCACCTCTATGAAATGTAGACATGTCTTCCTTACATTATCGATATAAGGAATGTAGTAGGTATTCTGCAGTGCTAACAATGTGGCTCCCTCCATAGAAACATTACAGGGAGAGAAGGTTGTCCCCCTAGAACCGAGAATGCATTACTGGCAGGATCACAAGGTAGACATAAATGGAAAAAAATGAATTCAGATACCACATCTAAGAACTGGAAAGCTGCAATAAAATACATCTTTTTCTTCAGTTTACATATTCTTATCCTAAAGCAGGCTGCAAACTTAGTAGATTTCTAAGTACTAGCATTTTAGAAATAGACATATTTCCTTCTTGGTAGAGTATAAGAAAATGTTCTTTCATACAAGCTTTCTTTCACTTGCTTTAACATCACACATCACAGGTCATCAATCCTGCTACTAGAAATGATGTGCACTATTTTGTATATAAAGGAAATGGAGTTTGATGACACAGAAATAAAAAAATAATATCACAGTATTTAGAAGCCTAGGCAATAGGCATTAAAAGTGTCTTTTTGGCACAAGTGTGTGGCCCCAGTGAACACATAGAACAGTGTGTTTGGTTACTGGTGCAATACACATGAGCTTTTAGTAAATTGCTGTAAAGTATTCCATCTTCATCCAATACTGTTCATGTAACCTAGATGTAGATATAACACACTTCAGCTTAATGTATTTCTGTCAATTAACAAATTCAAAAGAGTGTCAATGCAGATTCTGGTCCCACAAAAAAAAACATGCTGCAATTTATTTCATTTAAAGAACAAGAAACATTTAATTCACCTCACATTGATGCCTACGCACTAAATCTGTCCAATCTATTTCCACATAATCAATCAAAGTTAATAAATTTTTTTCCAACTAAACCAATTTCTGGATGGCTGACCCCAATTACATTTAAACAATAAAAATGAAGACTTCATCCTGTGAAGATTTTTATTTTATTAACTCTCTAATTCACTGCATCCCTTTGGGGGATGTATTTCACTGAACAGCTTTCTGTCTTTTGACTTTCGTTTCATAATGTTTAACACAGAAATTACAAGGTGCTGTTGTATTTTTATGGAAAAATGTTGAGAATAAAGCATTTTATATGAATTAAATTAATGTTTATATTATTTCTATAACAACTGGCAACTAGCTGCTGACATACGCAGTGAATTGCCTGTGTACTATCTTGATGAAGACACCGTTAGCTTTAATATACAGCTGAACGACCCGAACAATAGACACCACATCACAGTGTATGCAGAACCGATTGCAGTAAGACATGGTCTATACCCACAGGGTTAATCAGCCACGATGACTAGACTGCATTAACCTGTCATCCTATGCAAAGGTGTTACAGATATTGACTGAGGTATTTATATCTTAACGCGGCCCTGCAGAAGTAATATTATACCTCAATTCAAGTTCAGTGGACAATTGTATTGATTTACTGAGCCCTCACTAGGACCTGGTGCTGCCTGCGCATGCTGAAAACACATATGTGTTGTGCACATTATACATACAATGATAGGTCACTCAACACCTGCATTTTGATTTCCCTATTTGGCAGCGCTTGTGGGACAGTGTGAGCCACGAGTGCATGTATGATATGTGAGAGCAGCTTCAACATTTTAGACAACGTTGTCTTTTTAATTACAATTGCCATGGAGGTGATGGAGGAGTTTTTAAAACCCAGTATTTTGTATTTCATATTTTTCAACATCCTTTCATTGGGGTCTCTATCCCAACTTATTTATGTGAAAGTGGTTTTAAATTACTAGGACCACACCTTATATCTGGTGAGTCAGCAAGCAAATGGGACACTGACTAAGCTATATTTTACATAGCTAGACAGTGTATTGACACCTTTTGTTTTTTGCTGCTGACAAGGCCTGTGCTTGCAATTTTGAAAGAATAACATTTAGGGCTCATACACACGGGCGTTTTTTGATGCCGACGTTTTTGGGTGTTTTTTGCAGCTCTCCATATTATTCAATGGGGTTAGAAAAACGCCAACGTTTTTGAGCTGTAGAGGGCGTCGGTGTTAGTGAGCTGAAAGTAGAACCCATGGCCAGCGCATTCCCAAGCTGTAACGTTTTGTCGTTTTTTGACGCAGACGCCGCAAAACGCTCACTAATGCTCACTAACGCCGTACCGGCGTTAACCGGCGTTTTTTGATGCCAATGTTTTTAGGTTAAGATTAGAGTTGAGCGAACACCTGGATGTTCGGGTTCGGTGAGTTCGGCCGGACTTCGGGAAAAAGTCCGGGTTCGGTACCGAACTTGACCCGAACTTTACCCGAACCCCATTGAAGTCAATGGGGACCTGAACTTTTCGGCACAAAAATGACTGTAAAAAAGTCCTGGAAAGTGCTAGAGGGCTGCAAAAGGAAGTAAAATGATTTTAGAACAATAATCTGTCCCTTACAGCAACAGCAGGAACCTGACCCTATAGAACTAGAAGATGATTTTAGAACAATAATCTGTCCCTCTAAGCAGTAGACTCTACCTAGTCCAATCAGATGTTCTGTAATGCAGGATGAGATGTTATTATATCTGCAATCTGTCCCTCACAGCGCTGGCAGCATCCTCTCCCTACGCTACCCAGAGGGCATGTGACATGCAGCACTAAGTGACTCCAGCTTATAAAGAGGCTGGGTCACATGATGCACTGGCCAATCACAGCCATGCCATTAGTAGGCATGGCTGTGATGGCTTCTAAGGGCAAACCAGTGAAAGGCTTGTTGATTGGTTGCCCTGCAACTATTCAACATGCGTGATCAAATACCCAAACTTTTTTTCAAATGTCTGGGTTCGGGTCACGGACACCCCAAAGTTTGGTATGGACCCGAACTTTACCGTTCGGTTCGCTCAACTCTAGTTAAGATATAGCAGAGGACGCAGATGCTCAAAACGCTCATTAACGCTCACTAACGCCGATGCAAGAGCCGAAAAAAACGCAGATTTTTTCCCTGACGTTGGGCCAGACGTTTTGCATATTTTTTAAACATACACCGTGTGTATGAGCCCTAAAGCTCCAGTTCGCTTCTAGCCTATTCACATTGTTATCAATCACCCTGATGAAGGGGGTGCTCTTGGACCCCCAAAACACATTGGTTACTTTTTGGATTGTCCTCTTGACTGTTACTGGAATAAAGTTGTATCTGGACCTCTTAGCAATGAGGTGGTGATTCAATTTCCATTTTTTGTTACATTACACTACAAGCCAAAATGATCATAGTGATCATCTGGGGTCTGCCTGTATAGGAACCATATAATTGACATCAACATTAATACTTTAAAACTGCAGTACCAGTGAGATAACATATAGGTCCAGAACTATTTTTCCACTTTGCATGGATTTCTGGTGTCCATAACCCTAAAATGTTTATTACAGTTCATTACAGGATGAGTGCTATTAATGTTTTCTTTGTTGTTGCATTTTATGTCCTTTAAGTCAAACTGCACTTTATTATTCATGACTTAATAGCAATAATTATTACTGAATGAGCTGGTTAAGTTTGATAGCATGAGCACTGGAGCATACAAATTAGCCAAAATTCCAGTACTACTATGATGAATGATTTATGAAGAACCATTCAGTAGCAACCTAGGAACTGATCTATAAAAAATAAGACATTTTTTTCTTTGTTTGGCACTGTTTGATGAAGTTGAGACCCAATAAAGGTAAGGGAAGGTAAAAGAGCCTTGGATTGCTTTCTTTAACCCCTTTGTAAAATAAAGTTCTAACTAGGGGAGTACTTGTTTTGTTTTTTTTTTTGTTTTTTTTTGGGGGGGGTATTTTTTTATTTACAGCACTATACTGAGATGGTAAGGAGTTCAACAAAAATCTTTACCAGTTTATTGGAAAAGAGCAAGCATCTTAACTGTCCATTTCAAAAACTGCACATAAACCTTTCACAATTTATGCCTTTTTTAGGATATCAGTGGGATAAGGGATCTCATTTGATGACCCTGTCTAATGTGAAGACCTAATATCAAAATAGCAGGTACTGTAAACTGTATATGGATAGTAGGTTATATACCTTATAGAAATAATTTGTATTATTTGGGAGAAACTCAGACCATTACAACCCACAAATATTGGCCTATTTACTACCTTGAACTTTTGGTTATTACACATGTTTTCTGTGATTAAATTCACAATATCTTGTGAATATTAAAACTCTCTACTTTCCATTTTGAAATATGCAATAACATTCTGGCTACATATGCAGTTTTCTTTGTTTTTCAAAGTTTTGTGAAACACCCTTACAGCTATCACATGCAGTTAAAATGTGGTGACTGTTAATCCAGTATGCTACATCTTTGACTAAGTGTGCATGTACCTTTATAATTGTTATTGTCCTCAATAACAGTCCAAAATTATGAGATGTATTGGAGATTGTTATTCTTAATGCTAAGTTTAACTTCCAAAAAGGGAAGAAATACTGCGCTCGCCACAGATCCAAAAAACCTACCTGCTGCACCACTAAAATGTGAGATATAACCACATAAATTAGATATGTAAACAGATGTGTTGTACTACATAAACTAACATAAATATATATTGTTAAAGTGACATGTGCAAAATAATTTCATAAGAAGTAACTTATAAAAAAGTGCCAAGTGCATATATAAAGTGCTAATAAAGAAAGTCCAATGAATATAGTATCATAAAAATGACAGCAAAATGTAAACAAAGTCCATAAAACTGTGCCACCGTGATAATATTGGCTTGGAACTCCGTGAATAATTCACCACCAAACAGTTAAGATGTGCTTGCCCAAAACGGCATCACTTCCTGTTATCCCGTTCCAGATCCTATGTTACACTCTGTTGGAGCATTGATTTACATGCTATCAATTCCTGCTGAGATGTAAGTGCATTACATTTTAATAAAGCACATGTTATAAGGATTTACACTATGGTGGCTTTTATTTCTCATGGGTCCCAATGCACACGGTCTGTGACTTGGAGCTAAAGAATTGACAGTCTGGATAGAGTTGAAAAAGAGCATTCCTATGCCTCCTAAGATGACCAAAGACCCAGAGGAATATATTTGGAGAAAAAAACTTCAGTGATGCCCCGTAATAGGCGGTCATTGTGTTGCAGTAACCGCACATCTTAACTGTTTGGTGGTGGATTATTTGCGGAGTTCCAAGCCAACATTATCACGGTGGCACAGTTTTATAGACTTTGTTTGCATTTTGCTGTCATTTTTATGACACTATATTCATTGGACTTTCTTTACTTTATGTATGCACTTGGCACTTTTTTATAAGTTATTTCTTATGAAATTCATTTGCACATGTCACTTTAACAATGTATATTTATGTTAGTTTATATAGCGCAACACATCTGTTTACATAAGTTTAACTTTTACTGGTTTCCTTCACTAACTTAGGAGCCAATTCCAAAAGCAGCAGTATGGCTTCCCCATGCACATGTCACTTTAACAATATATATTTATGTTAGTTTATATAGCGCAACACATCTGTTTACATAAGTTTAACTTTCACTGGTTTCCTTCACTAACTTAGGAGCCAATTCCAAAAGCAGCAGTATGGCTTCCCCATGCACATGTCACTTTAACAATATATATTTATGTTAGTTTATATAGCGCAACACATCTGTTTACATAAGTTTAACTTTCACTGGTTTCCTTCACTAACTTAGGAGCCAATTCAAAAAGCAGCAGTATGGCTTCCCCATGATTGCACCAGTCACAGTCACATGAATGGCTCTCTTCCCTTTCAGCTCACTGGGCCTTTGCAAGCTACAGACCATAGCCTGAGTTTTACAGAGAGTATAGCAATATACTCTTTCTGTTGTAATATATATAAATACACACATATTGTGCATGTATAAGATATATACATAGACAGTATATTAGTGATATATAGGCAAAAGTAAAATATGTTTTTCTTTATACTGCATTAATATAGCCTTTTTCAAAGCAGAGTCATTATGCATAATAAAGTTTGGTGCAACTTTTGTAAGCACTGACCCATAAAAATATTGAGAAATCATATTGCCCCTTTAATGGTTTGCAAGAAATGATAAGAGAGAAGCAGAAATAATATAAGCTGATTAAGCACTAAATAGCACAGTTTATATGGTTTGCTAAGGTTACGGTCTTCATTGTTTTGCAGAAAAATAGAACAATTGGGGTAATGTAGAGGAACGGTTCTCAGTATGAATCTTAGCAGACTCTTTCATCTGTAGAAAGAATATCAACCTTTGGCATTCATTAAAGAACACCAAGTCACTTGCAGTGTGCTAATCGCTGAATTTTTCATACCAAAAATTTGTGATGGGTGCTTTGACATGGAATAAGTTAGCTTTCCTGATTTTTTTAATAAACCACTCAACACAATTTAATGAAAATATGTTGTACATTTAACTACGTTCTCGATGATGCTTTATTTTACTTTTAAATGCAGTTTGTTTCATAATACTGGTTTCCACCTCCAATATCATAAGCTTTTATCTGATACCATTTTTCTGTAGTGGCTGAAACTCCTCAATTCATAATAAAGGGAATTTATCAAAACTGGAGCAGTCAGAATCTGAAGCAGTTGTGCATGGCAACTAATCAGCTTGATATTATAAAAATCTACTTTGTTTGTCTAGATGAGAATGTTCGTGACATTCAATAAGACTCTTTTAGAGGAATCTTACATCTGATTGATTGCTACAGGAATTATCATTTTTTCCTTTGTGCCAATTTATAATAATCAATTTTGCAGTTTTCATGGCAACATACATGAGTGTGCTGATAACATGCATGAGATACAATCTTCATCATCCTAGATCTTTAGATCACATTACCTTTTAGAAGTTTACACACATTTCCAAAAATACATCCTCTCTAAACAAATATAACCTAATATATATATTGTTGAAGTTTAGAACGGCTTTATTCAGGAAGCTCAATTAGCAAGATACAGTAAACCATAGAAGTGGAATTCATCTTTCAGTGCCCTGAGTACATTAATTTGAAAAATTACAGGTTACTTTGGGCTACTGCACTTTGGGCCTAATAAAATAAAGATCTGCGGACATATGGGCATTCCTATGTGTAATTTTCATTTAACGTGCTGTCACAAGAGGGGTTTGGAAGCTGACTTTGCTGACCTCATAGTGAGAATGCTAGTTTTTTTTTAGGTGGTTATAGTATTTCCCTTACAGGTGAACAAGTATAGTTAGTGAGGTTGGAACTCTTGATCTACAAGCTTGTTGTTGATGCAGGTGTTGACTTAGCACATTGAAGACTGGAAAGCATGTAACTCTTGGTAATATTGGGGCCACCCCGTATATCCAACAGCATTGTACCATTTTTCATGAAAACACACATAAACAGCATAGATTTACAGTATATTTTATGTAAACCCTTACTGGATGACACATTCTTTTTTGAAGCACCATGCATCATAACCATTTTCTCTCTCTCTTGCTCTACATCTCTCCCTCTCTCTAAATATACAGTATAGATATATGCACAGTATATATATTTATACGTTATGAAAAGATGCTTATTATCCTTTCTTATTCTCAGTGCTGCTGATCTGCTTCATCTACTTTCAACCACTTCCAGTCTACAAGCACTCATTACAACATCAGCTGTACATCATTGCTCTTAACCAGAATTCTGAAACTGTCAATGATGGACCATGTCTGTACAATGACTGTTGGCATGGCTGTCTGTGGTCTAAAATTAGGGTGCATGTGACAGGCTGACAACACAAGAGCACAACTGTGAATGCTTATATGAAAGCTTTGTGACATGGGTTTGCATTTGCTTTAAGACACTAGTTGAAATTAATTGGGCTTTTCCTCTCCCTCCACCCCAATAAAACTAGTAATTGTTTTGATCCAAACTTTGAGCACAAGAAAAAAAAAAAAAAAAACAACCCTTGCAGCCCCCTTAACAGTGCAATAGTTAAACTCTCATCTTTGATTAGGAGTAGAGGAACACACAGTAATGTTTTCCTTATTCCTCGCTTCAGCAGGATCCCTCCAATGTTGGGACTAGCTTTGGAAAGCCTCCTCTCTAAGGCGCTCCCAGACTGCGTTTGCATCCCTACCTCCTCCATGTACAATGCAGGGTTAATAGCCCTGTATTGTAGGTAATGAAGCTGAGGGACCACCCACAGTCCGGCAGACCAGAGGAAGAGGAACACAGTGCAGGAGACATATGGAGTCGGGGAAAAGCAGCCTTTGCATCTCCCCTAGAGGTAACAAGCATTTAACCCTTGCAGGGTTTTTTTCTCTTCTCCTTTTGGGCTTAAATGAAAGAATAGATTACCACCACAGATTTTGCCAAACCAATATGAGTAGTGATCGGGTGAAGAAAATCTTTACTTTTCTTATTGAAGAACACACAGCAAGCACCCCATTCAAGAATAGTATTAATCTCTCCTAAGGTGAATGAACCTGCATGGACCATACAAATTATGTTTAATTAGAGCAGCCTTTCTCATTCATGGTGCCGCGGAATTCTTGGGTGCCATCTGAGGTCCTCAGGGAAGCCATAGCATCCTGATTGAGAAAAGCTGTCAGATTCGTCTGAGCTTCTGCTCTGCTGAACTGTACATTTGCACAGTAGGAACTTGGAACATGTTTTAAAAAGGCTGTGTGTGTGTGTGTATGTACATACAGTATGAAGTTGCGTGTGTATGTGCGTGTACAGTACATGTATGTATATGAGTGTGTATGTACATACATGTGCAGTATGTATATGTATGTAATGTATATATTACGTTTATGTATATATATACAGGATATATTTGTATACATATCCTATACTTGTATGCAAACACTATATTAGCAACGGTATTGTGATGCCTTTACACACACATGAACTTTAATGGCATCCCATTCTTAGTCTGTAGGGTTCAATACTGAGTTGGCCCACCCTTTGCAGTTATAACAGCTTCAACTCTTTTGGGAAGGTTGTCCACAAGGTTTAGGAGTGTGTCTATGGGAATGTTTTACCATTCTTTCAGAAGCGTATTTCTGAGGTCAGGTACTGACGTGGACGAGAAGGCCTGTCTCGCAGCCTCCGCTCTATTTCATCCCAAAGGTGTACTGTCGGGTTGAGGTCAGGACTATGTGCAGGCCAGTTAAGTTCATCCACCCTAAACTCACTCATCCTTGTCTTTATGGACCATGAATGTGCACTAGTTCACAGTCATGTTGGAACAGGAAGGGGCCATCCCCAGATTGTTCCCATAAAGTTGGGTGCATTAAATTGTGCAAAATGTCTTGGTATGCTAACGCCTTAAGAGCTCCCTTCACTGAAACTAAGGGGCCTAGCTCAACCCCACACCATAATTCCCCCTCCACCAAATGATTTGGACCAGAGCACAACGCAAGGTCCATAAAAACATGGATGAGTGAGTTTGGGGGAAGGAACTTGACTGGCCTTCATAGAGTCCTGACCGCAACCCGATAGAACACCTTTGGGATGAATTAGAGTGGAGACTGCAAGCCAGGCCTTCTTATCCAATACCATTGCCTGACTTCACAAATGTGCTTCTGGAACAATGGTCAAACATTCCCACAGACACACTCCTATACTGTGTGGACAGCCTTCCCAGAAGAGTTGAAGCTGTTATAGTTGCAAAGGGTGGATCAACTCAATATTGAACCCTACGGGGTAGGACTGGGATGCCATTAAAGCTTATGTGTGAACTTGAGTGGCCTGCACAGAGTCCTGACCTAAACCCGGTAGAACGCCTTTGGGATGAATTAGAGTGAAGTCTGCATGCCAGGCCTTCTCTCAAACATCAGTGATAGTGTATGTATTGTGACAGAAAGCCAGAAAAACTATGGGTTGTGTCCAGGGTGGGAGATATATTTGTCCCAGATTCATGCTGTATACAGTCTTTATTCCTTTTTGTGCTGGGTAGCTGAGCTGGAGCAGGTGTACTCTGGGCTCTGTAAAACTCCCAGGCTGCTTAGGGAAGATGCTCCACCCTGGAGCCAGATGTCTGAGTATGACTGACTGGGAAGCAGCGACGTGTCTGTGTGGTGAGAGTAAGGGCCCTTTTCCCACTGCTGCGATGTCAGACATCACATGTGATTCACACCACACTGATGTGCAAATCACATGCGGTGTCCGTGCAATGCAAATTCAGCCATACAGATTGACCAAACTCGTGCAGGACCCTTTTTTTGGTCCACACCAGAATCGGATGGCATCTGATTCCTGTCCAAATTGACAGTTCGCACTGTGATATGAAAACCGATTTGGGGGTGTCATTAACTTAGTATTGATGCTCCCAGCAGTTTGGGCAGGGGGCTTGTGGAACCCAGATGACCTCAGAGAGGTTTGCAGGCTCCTTGTCCAGCTCCATAGAGCCCTCTTATGTATAAGACACCCTGCATCTATAAGAGGCACATGGTGACCTGAGAAGCCCAGTCTGGTTGGTCCTAAGTTACCAGGCAGTCGCACTTCTTCCAGCCGGGCTTGTAGAGCTATTATTAGCCACCATTGTTACCCCACCTAGCTCTTCTTTACTGTTTATATTGTGTGTTTCCAGCATGAATGTCAGTGGCAGGGAGGAGAGGGGAGGGGGAATTCCTCCAACAGCCTCCCTGCTGATAAGGCAGTCTACCTGTGTGTCATTTGTTACAAGATGTAAAGTTTACCCCGCCCTGTGTCAATATGCAGAGGGGGGGTTGTTCTGAGTGTATATATCTCTGTACATATGTTTGAACAAACAGATTTGTTTGTCAGGGAATGCAAGCAAAATCGCATGTGTTGCCTACACATACACTAAAGCGCTGCTGTTTAGCTGATGCACTGGGGTGTCATTCATTCTTAATGGTACTACTACATGCTAGCAAATGCAGTGCGTGTTCAGTGTGGCACAATGTTAAAAAAAGACTTTGAAACTTATTTGCCTATGTTTCTGTGGGTAGGAAAGCCCAATGAAATGAATAGGCTGCCCTACACACAGCATGCAGCCACACAGATGTGAACCAAGGGCTCATTCACATGTGAGTTTGGGGGATGGAAAAAACACATGGTTGATATGCATGTTTACCACCCCAAATTGCTTCATTTAGCTGCAGTGGCAACAGTCAGGGGCATACACATGCTTGGAACTTGTCTAGAAGTATATTCCCAGAGGTTGTGAGACAGTCAACAGTAAATGGCTTCAAACATGCTTGGGATAAACATAAATCTATAGTCAGACAACAAGTTTAATGTAAAAAAAAAAAAAATTAAAAACATAAAAAAATAAAAAGGGGCAGACTCGATGGACTACTCAGTCTTTTTCTGACGTCACTTTTCTATGTTTCTATGTTTCCCTACACTGCTGCCTCGACAAGTGAATGGGAGAGCTAATGGGTCTTGGATTGTGTCGGTACTGGGCAAAGGAAGCTTGTACGGCGGACATAATCCTGTTGGGGACAGTGGTTCATGGCAGTTAGGTTCCTGTGTTTGTACTTAGATGCCCAAAGTGGCAAGGGTATATTTTCTGTTTTGTTTTATTTTTGCTGTTTTGATACCTGCACTTTGTGAGCACAGACTTTGTAAATAAACCACATTTGTGTTTCACCAAGATCCTGCTCTCTTGCTGTAGCTATTTCATCATGCTGTGACTCATCCAGGGAGTCACGCACAACCCGCTACTGAGCTAAGTCCTCACAGTATGTTTGCGCGTGTGTGTGTATATATGTATGTATACCATTTTGCGGCTTGGTCATAAAAGCGGCAAGGACTGCCACTCTGAAAAGCAATCCATGCTCTGATTGTATTTCAGAGGTATTTGTCAGGTGGTGAAAATTCTCACCACCTGTTTTAATCTCCTAAATGCAGCATTAAAGTGACACAACGTCACTGCAGCATGTTGCAGCATGGCTCAATTCACCTGGGAGTATACTTCTAGACAAGTTCCAAGCATGTGTATGCCCCTGACTGTTGCCACTGCAGCTAAATGAAGCAATTTGGGGTGGTAAACATGCAGATCAACCATGTGTTTTTTCCATTCCCCAAACTCACATGTGAATGAGCCCTTGGTTCACATCTGTGTGGCTGCATGATGTGTGTAGGGCAGCCTATTCATTTCATTGGGCTTTCCTATCCACAGAAACATAGGCAAAGAAGTTTCAAAGTCTTTTTTAACATTGTGCCACACTGAACATGCACTGCATTTGTTAGCATGTGGTAGTATCATTAAGAATGAATGACACCCCTGTGCATCAGCTAAACAGCAGCGCTTTAGTGTGTGTGTAGGCAACACATGTGATTTTGCTTGCATTCCCTGACATGCAATCATGTGAATGATGCCTTAGACTGGGGTGCCTCAAGACTTAAAATATCTTTCAAGGGTACTCTGACTGAAAAAAGGTTGAGAAGCACTGGATTAGAGTGATGTTTAACTCATATACACCTCATAGCTTTCAAACCAGACTGGGAAGATCTGAACTGGAAAACAACCAGACTACCAGGTTGTGCTGTCATTGAGTAATACTTAAGGTTACATTTTATGTAATAAAATACAATACAGTATATTCCATACTCACAAACATAGAATAATCCTTGCTCATCATAAAGAGCTATGTTGGCTCAAAAAGTATTTTCAAGATGTCTAGTGAATCAAAAATTCATGCAAATTATTTGAGAGAGAAAAGTCCACTGCAATATTTTTTGATTAGTGCATTTTAAGGGCAGGCCCTCTTCATCAGAACCTCTTATATCTGACTTTATGCACAATAATATGCCAGAACATATTTTTATTGTATCCTATCCAAGAAAATTAGATCACAGTCAAACTCAGGATAAAACTCTATTCAGCAGTGTCCAATGACAACCTACAGGCAATAGTTATAAATTAATTGCATTTGACTAACCACAGATTGAAACAAATCTACACACAACACACATCTATAGTATGTGAAATGCAATTGATTGAACTGCTGAATTAGCTGCACCCTTTAAATCATTCCCTGAAAATAAATAACAGCAAGAACACTTTTTTTCTCTTCTCTCCCCTTGATGGACAGCTTAGATAGAAGGCTGGACTGTGTCCTGACTGACGGCTGCTGTGGATGATGAAGGACCTACCCTTGGCAACCTAGACCCATTCTTGCTTTTGATTGACTGGCAGAGTCAGGCCCTCGTGTGCTAAGCTGGCAGATTTTAGCCTTGCACCACCACAAAGGAGAAGTGCAGGGAGCCACATAGGGTATGAGTCAAAACTCAGAGACATGCATGGTGAATGGGTGCTTGGGGAAGTGTGTTTTGACTTGCAAGAAGAGCAGGGTACTATGTGTGCCTGAAGCCCAGGAGTCAAGGGCTCTGGTGCTGTTGGAGAGCTGGGCCAATTTAAGAACTTGGTGCTACTGTGCTATGCAGATTGACCAGAGAATTGCGCAGAAGGTAGAATTGCTGGATTGAGCCAGAGGTATAGACAGGGTCTATTGATATTGATCTATTGATAGATTTTATGACAGCCAGTCATGCCTGATTTCAATATGGGATTTTCTAGTACTGCTGTCTTTGCATGGATTATTACTTAGCTAACATGTAAATAAAGCCCATTTAAAACTTTTAACAGGTAAGTCAGTGTTTTCAGGTCTAGGCAAGGTCAGGTTTTCACAGCTGCAGGGCAGAGAGATCCAATTCAACCCAGTGGTGAAATGAGAAGCTTCTGAATATATAATAAATTCTCTGATGAATGGCCAGAACTTATTGTGAGTGGATTGGCCATATGTTTTGATATAGATCATATATACTGTATATTTAGTACTGTTAAGAAATGTGGTATGTCAAGAATTATTATTATTGAGAAAAGTTTCCATCTTTTTCCTTTTTGTGTATTTACAGCATTGCCAGTTCTGTGTTTTTTGGGCCTAAGCACTGTTGCTGTTTCTTTTTGATTTTCTCTGTATGTTTGTCTTGACTTTTCCAATCCAATTAATTGACATCAAACTTTTGAAAAGAACATCTTGTGTAAATATTTCACCTCGTATGTGTCAGGAACACTGGAAATGTTTTATGGACTTCAGGGTTATCTGAAATACCTGACATTTAGTTTATGAATGTATCTTTTTCCACTTTCTACATGTTGTACCATAATATACCAACCAATCAGGCTTTTTATTTGTAAGACTTGATAATGGCAACAGGTAACATGCAATAATCCATGGCAATTAATTACATTTAATATTTTATCAGTTCACAGTTGGAAATACAATGAAAAATACTGAAATTTCCCATTTCAATTTCTATAGTATATTGTGCTTTGCATGTTAATATATTCCTTATAAAATATTTCTCATTAGCAGCATATAATGGCATCACAAAGCTGCATTCAAGAGAATGATATACACAGCAACAGTTTCCTTAGGAGGAAATAATAGGTTTTTGAAGACTCTTAGCATCCACAGCTTAAAAATGTGCACCAGGGTGGCTAACAGAGCTCCAACTCTGTACATTTTGCACCACTGGTAGTCATTCACATAGATATTTGTATCTGGATGAGTTCATACAGTCAAGTGTGGATCTAAAATCAGGTTACTCACTATTACATACAATGTATGTTAAAAAGAAAAAAATATATTTCATTTAGAATGTAATTTAATATAAGGTGCACCTGTGATTTATTTTGCAAAGCCCAGCACTGACTGCATTCTTGAAAGCACCCTGAGTATAACTGACTAGGCCAGGTTATCCCATCTTTGCTAGTATTTATTTTATCTGTATAATCTAAACTCTACTATGGGTCTTGGGTAAATCACCATCTAATTGCACAGGATAAATGCAAAATATTCATATGTAATACCTCATATTTATCCAATTAACCACATGCCGACCAGCTCTCATGTGCAAATTGCCGTAGCTGTACGGCGGTACTTGTACAGGAGATAGTGAGCACGAGCGTGCCTGCAGCTGCGCGTGAGCGTGCCCGCGGGCCAGGCAGGCTCAATGTTTGCCGGCAACTCGCGATCGCTTACTATAGAGGCAGAATGGGGATCTGCCTTTGTAAACAAGGCAGATTCCCGTTCTATCAAGGAACATGACACAGATCTACTGTTCCCATGGATCGGGAACAGTTAGATCTGTCATTTCCCTGCTAGCCCAGCCCCCACACAGTTAGAACACACTGGGGGAACACATTTAACCCCTTGATCGCCCCCTAGAGTTTAACCTCTTCCCTGCCAATGACATTTATACAGTAATTAGTGGCTATTTTTATGTATAAATGTTATTTGCCCCAAAAAAGTGTAAAAAATGTCCGATCTGTCCGCTGCAATGTCGCAGTCCCAAAAAAAATCACAGATCGCCGCCATTACTAGTAAAAAAAAAATAATAAAGATGCCATAGTTTGTAGATCCGATAACTTTTGCGCAACCCAATCAATAGACGCCTATTGCGATTTTTTTTTTACCAAAAATATGTAGAAGAATACATATCAGCCTAAACTGATGAATAAATTCGTTTTTTCTATGTTTTTTTTGGGAAATGTATTATAGCAAAGAGTAAAAAAAATATTTTTTTTCAAAATTGTCGCTCTTTGTTTGTTTGTAGCGCAAAAAATAAAAACTGCAGAGGTGATCAGATACCACCAAAAGAAAGCTCTATTTGTGGGAAAAAAAGGACGTCAATTTTGTTTGGGTACATCTTGCAATTGTCAGTTAAAGTGACTCAATGCCATATCGCTAAAAGTGCTCTGGTCATTAGGGGGCAAATCCTTCCAGGGCAGAAGTAAATATTAAAGTTTTAATAGTCTTGATCATAATAAATAAAAAAAATAGGGTCTGAAACACAATGCACCAAATTTCAGGATTAAAGTTAAAACAAGTGAAGTGATGTGAAGCTACAGTATGTTCACTTCAAGTAAACAATTATGTGCAGGTGCAATATAAAAGTAAAGTAAAATTAGAAGTAAAAATTCTTCTTCCAGCACCCAGTTGGTTATTCACAGCCCTTCTCTTCACTGTACTTTAGTAAATCATATCAAATGGAGAAAAGGTTTCCCCTATGTGAGTTGAAATTATTTTTTTCAGGTTTAATTGGAGCTTTCCTGATCTGAGTAAATTAAAATATTTGTTCTACTCTTTGATGGTGGTATAGAAGTTAGTTTCTAGAATCCCACTGCATTGATTTTGTATGTTCTCCCTCTGTTTACTCTGGTTTCTGCTGATTATTTCTCTCTACTTACTTATGAGCTGTAAGGTTAATTATAGAGATCAGTGAATTGATTCCCCTGATCAAACATTCCTTTAGGATAGCACTAATTTCTTTAAAGTGGATATTTTCAAACAAATAAAGCTTATGTCTAGTTCCTGATAATGTTTGTCAGCTTTCCCACACTAGCTTGCGTCCTGTTAACTTCCACTGTACCTGCCTGCTCAGCCACACAACCAATTACTTGGGGTTGTATAATCAGTCCCAACTACCATTTATATATTCTTGGCCACTTTGATAGGTACACCTGTGTTAGCATTAATTGGAAAACGTTTGATGCCAAACAATGCTTTTGCAACATCATAGATATTGTTGAACTCTTAGGATTTACATGTAGAATAACATGGAAAAGTAGATTTAGTCAACAATGGTTCTTCAGATCAAAACACCTTTTGTGACCTTATAGTAATGGTCAGAGGAGAATTATTGTATTTGTTAAAGATGGCAAGAAGTCCAAAACTACTCAAATACCTACTGTGGAAATCCCCTGTGAGGCTGGTCCTATAAGTAAATATTATACTTCCTTAACCTCCCCGGTGGTATTCCAGGGTGTGGCTCAGGGTTAATTCACTGCCAAAAAAGGTAACCCCGAGCCACACTCTGGATCGCATTGCAGGATCCAGGCAAAGTTACTTACCTTGTCTCCAGGATCCTCCGATGTCCTCCCACTGTGTCTGCGGGCTGTGTCCTCGGCCTGATGTACTGTGTGCCAGGTTCTGTTCCCTGCGAGGGTCATGTTGCATGGGGACGGAGTCTGGTGGCAAATTCAAAACAGGAAACACACATAACAGCTACAGTACACTGTAATCTGTAAGATTACATTACTGTGTCAAATCATTTCACATCCCCTTTGTCCCTAGTGCTTTGTCCAGTGCCCTGCATGCACTTATATATTATATATGCCATTCTTTCTGCCTGAAAACTTGAGAATGTCCATGGCATCCAAAAAGCGTCCCTTTACCTCAAAAGTGGATTTTGACGAGCTAGAAAAAAACGATAGTAAATAAGAACCACTTGCAGAATTGAGAGATACTGATTTGTGGGGAAATTCGCCATCAGACAATGAAAGTGACAACAGAGACAATTCTGCAACTGAGCAAATTTCAGTGTTTTTGATTTGATTACATTATTGAATACATTTTATTATTATTATTATTATATTATTTTTGATAATTATTTATAGTTATTTATTATATTATAATTTATGATTTAGCTGTTTCAAACTTTATCATACCCAGGATGTCTACCAGACTCTTGTTTGGACCGATTTAAGTGAATTATTCCTAAGAATTACAGGCCTACAATATAAAACGCCAAATTTCTATGCAAACCAATGTACCGTTTTGAGACGCAAAAATCTGACATAATAATACCGCCAGGGAGGTTAATGAGTATAGCAAATAAAAGTATATAAACACATATACAGTATCATATATGTTGCTGTGCTAATATAGTGAAAATAAATTGCTAAAGACAAAGTCTATATCAAAATAAGATCTGGCAAGGTAATATAAAATAAAATAAAATAAATAAATAAAGTATATGAAATAGTTCAAATTCAATATGTGTCTTGAGGAAAACGCTACTGATATTGCACAGAGGTCGCACTACTCCATAAATGTAGTCACCACATGAGCTGTTTATTATCACTAGTTTAACGAGCACATTTTGTAATTTTGTTTGTTGTAATAAAAAAGTATACCATTTACTTACTAAGCCAATCATGTCACATTAGGCTAGATTCCCATTCTATACCCCATAATGTTAGAAGTGGGAACCTCAATGGTTTTCACCAGTTAATAAAGGAGAGAAAGCCTGCACTCTTCTGAAAGTTGGCTACTATTATGGGGACACGGCTAATTAGGGTTGAGCTGAATGATTTCGACAAAATTGGTTTAGCAGCAGGGATGGGCCAAACACCCCCCCGGTTCGTATCGCACTACAACATGCAAACAGGCAAACAATTTGTGTGAACCATTCAAACACTGTTAAAGTCTATGGGACCCAAACATGAAAAAGTGCTCATTTTAAAGGTTTATATGCACGTTATTGCCCTAAAAAGTTTATGGGGACCCGGGGCCTGCCCTAGGGGACATGTATCAATGCAAAAAAAAATGTTTAAATTCATCGTTTTTTCAGGAGCAATGACTTTATTAATGCTTAAAGTTAAACAAGAAAAAGGAAATATTTTTTATAAATAATGTGTCTGGGGGGTTCCTTAGTCTGTCTGTAAAAGGGCGCACCTATGTGATGTTTAGAACAGTGCCAGAGCAAAATTAAATTTGTGAAGGAAAAATGTAATTTATTATTGCGGCTGTAATGTATTGCCGGCTCCCGGCAATATACAGAAAAATCACTGGAAAAATTTGCGTGGGATCCCCCCCAGTCCATACCAGGCCCTTCAGGTCTGGTTTGGATTTTAAGGGGAACCCCGTGCCAAAATTTTTAAAAAATTGATGTGGGGTCCCCCTTCAATCCAAACCAGACCCTTATCCGAGCATGCAACCTGGCCGGCCAGGATAGGGGGGGACAGGCAAGCGCCCCCCTCCTGAACCATACCAGATTACATGCCCTCAACATGGGGAGTATGGGTGCTTTGGGGCAGGGGGGGCTCTGCGCCCCCCACCCCAAAGCACCTTGTCCCCATGTTGATGGGGACAAGCGCCTCTTCCCCACAACACTGGGCTGTGGTTGTGGGGGTGTGCAGGTGGGGGGCTTATCGGAATCTGGATGCCCCCTTTAATAAGGGGGCCCCCAGATCCCAGCCCCCCATGTGAATTAGTATCGGGTACATCGTACCCCTACTAATTTACCAAAAAGTGTCAAAAAAAGAGAAAAAAAACACAGGAGACAATTAGGGACAAGTCCTTTATTAAAAGATAAAAAATAAAAATAAGTGTCCCTGTTGTAATCCATTGTCAATCACGTCGAAAACATGACTTCAGAAGGGACGGGTCGCTGGCTTACGTTGCCGGGTGGACCTGCCCTGCCAAATAAACAAATAAATGCCAATAAATAAACTGTAATAAAAAACAGCGGGCAGACGGCAGGAGCCCTCCCATAGGTGAAGTCACTGCGAACGCCCCATAATCTTCTAAATTTGACGAATGGGTAAACGCCCGATGTTCGAGTCAAACTTATGGCCCATCCCTATTTAGCAGCAAAATTATCTCTTTCATTGTCTGCAGAATATAATCTAACCCAAAACACTGCACTTTTTTCATTGGGCTGCTTCAGTGTAATTAGCTTGAATATTTTAAAAAAAATTCCCTTAAAAAAAAAAAAAAAATAAATAAGTATAATAAGGGGCCATTTTTGTCACAATAAATGGATCCACTATTGTTGAAAGGAGTTTTTACCCCTTAAATTAAAAACGTCATGAAAATGAATGTCTATTGAATGTCTCCACCTGTATAAACATTTAGTAAAACATACAGTATTTTTAGAAAAATAAATACTTACCTTGGAACCCAGCTTCTGTTGCTTACAGAAAGTGTGGGTGGGCATGTGGGGATTGCTGGATGCTCAAAATTCCTTGAGAATGCGTTTTGCGCACTACCCACATGAGAGAAAATCAAGTCTCCTGCCATACTAGACAGAGTTATATAACCCTCAGAACACATATTTCTACTGTATGTTTAGCTGTTTGACCATAGGTTTTTATACTGGCCACCAGAGATAAACTACATGTTCAGTCCAAAAAAAAATGTACAGTCCAAACCTGTGTGAACTTGTAGCTCATTCTGTGGCAGCTAAATGTTATAAATAGTAGTGGTTTTTTTACTGCTACTATGTATGACAGCATCCTCTGTTAATGGTTGTTAAGGAAGCAACCGTTGTGCCCTTGGCAACCAGTGATGTCACCCAGTCCCATTAATTTGCTAGTTGGGAATCACCGGTTATGTTAACAAATTGAAAAGGATTGAACGGTTCACAGGCTTCTTCTTTAGCAGTGGTCTCAAGCTGGTGGCCCTCCAGCTGTTGCAAAACTACAATTCCCATCATGCATGTGCTTGTTGGAGTCATGCTTGCATCTGTCAACCTTGCAATGCATTATGGGACATGTTTCGCAACAGCTGGAGGGCCGCCAGTATGAGACCCCTGCTTTAGGGGATTGTTCATTATGATTGCCAAGGATCTGCATCACTGGATGATGTTCATTGTGGGACATTTTTTGTTTTTCTTTTTACTTTTCAAGGACTTGCCAAAAAAGCGTGGTGTCTTTTTATTTTTTACTGTAGTATATTGTATACTGTACATTACATCATACAGATACACCAATTCACAAGCAGGTTAGGGACATACTGCAGGAATTATTTGTATTTTTAATATTTCAATTTAAGAATTATTAAAATTGCTGCTCCCCACAAAAAAAATGGTACATGTTCTCTAAGGACATGCCCAGTCCCCCACACAGTTGTTTGACAATCCCTTGCCCTAGCCTAGAACATGACAATTAATTTTTTTTAATGTTAAGATCCCATTGACTTTAATAGGGTTCAGATTCAGTACCCAAACTTTGGTAAAGTTCACCAAACTCAACTCATACTCAATACAGGTACTTTCAGCTAATCCCTATTAGCCACTAGAGGGATCTTTCAGTGGCTTATTGTAATTATTCTGTCTCTTTGGCATAACAAATATTGAGTTATCAACCACATGGAGAGTTTTTAATTTTCCAATGGAGTGTCTAAGGAGAGACTGTAAAGCATATGATTACAAATTACATTTAGGAACAATGCTTTGAACATGAACACAAATCAGCAATCATGTCTATATCAAGTTGATCTATTTTATGTTTTTTTTTTTTTTCAATTATGGCATTATATGTCCCCTTAAAGCAAGCTCTGAATGTGATGGCAATAATTATAATTTACTCTATAGCATAATGTGTTGTAGCTAGATAAATCCTGGAAATAAAAAATGTAAATAACAATATGTAAATCCTGTAAAAGAGCTGCCAGTGAAAATTGCCTTATACTTAAGACACTCTAATGTGGAAGAAACTATGTTATATGTGGACATAATTTAAAACCGCTCTGTAGCTGTTACATGGGATGGCAATTGTGATCTAGGTGTTTTGCTCTATGTGTTCAAAAGAGCAAAAGACCATTGCTTGGTGTCGCAGTGGTTATTTACAGGCTGAGAGTAAAAAAAGAAGATAAAAGAGATATACAGTATCTCACAGAAGTGAGTACACCCCTCACATTTTTGTAAATATTTTATTATATCTTTTCATGTAACAACACTGAAGAAATTACACTTTGCTACAATGTAAAGTAGAGAGTGTACAGCTTGTATAACAGTGTAAATTTGCTGTCCCCTCAAAATAACTCAACACACAGCCATTAATGTCTAAACCGCTGGCAACAAAAGTGAGTACACCCCTAAATGAAAATGTCCAAATTCGGTCCAAAGGTGTGAATATTTTCTGTGGCCACCTTTATTTTCCAGCACTGCCTTAATCCTCTTGGGCATGGAGTTCACCAGAGCTTCACAGGTTGCCACTGGAGTCCTCTTCCACTCCTCCATGATAACATCACGGATGTTAGAGACCTTGTGCTCCTCCACCAGATCATGACACTTCCACCACCATGCTTGACTGTAGGCAAGACACGCTTGTCTTTGTACTCCTCACCTGGTTGCCACCACACGCTTGACACCATCTGAATCAGATAAGTTTATTTTGGTCTCATCAGACCACAGGACATGGTTCCAGTAATCCATGTCTTTAGTCTGCTTGTCTTCAGCAAACTGTTTGCAGGCTTTCTTGTGCATCATCTTTAGAAGAGACGACAGCCCTGCAGACCAATTTGATGCAGTGTGCGGCGTATGGTCTGAGCACTGACAGGCTGACCCCCCACCCTTTCAACCTCTACAGCAATGCTGGCAGCACTCTTACATCTATTTCCCAAAGACAACCTCTGGATAGGGCACTGAGCACGCACACTCAACTTCTTTGTTCAACCATGGCAAGGCCTTTTCTGAGGAAACTCTGTCCTGTTAAACCGCTGTATGATCTTGGCCACCATGCTGCAGCTTAGTTTCAGAGTCTTGGCAAACTTCTTATAGACTACGCCCTCTTTATGTAGAGCAACAATTCTTTTTTTCAGATCCTCAGAGAGCTCTTTGCCATGAGGTGCCATGTTGAACTTCCAGTGACCAGTATGAGAGAGTGAGAGCGATAACGCCAAATTTAACACACCTGCTCCCCATTCACACCCGAGACCTTGTAACGCTAACAAGTCACATTACATCGGGTAGGGAAAATGGCTAATTGGGCCCAATTTGGACATTTTCACTTAGGGGTGTACTCACTTTTGTTGCCAGCGGTTTATATGTTAATGCCTGTGTGTTGAGTTATTTTGAAGGGACAGCACATTTACACTGTTATACAAGCTGTACACTCACTACTTTACATTGTAGCAAATTGTCATTTCTTCAGTGTTGTCACAGGAAGAGATATAATAAAATATTTACAAAAATGTGAGGGGTGTACTCACTTTTGTGAGATACTATATCTATGTGGGTTGGTGGGATATAAGCAAGCATGTAATTAACAAGAAACAAAATGTTCGCATTGCAGGCATTTGCTGCAGTGTTTCCACTAAATTAATGCTGGAGAAATTTAGTACTTGGAAAAGGACTTTTTGGCTTCTTGTTAACTCCAGAACATCAACACAGTTAAATGTAGATCTCCTGGGATGACTGAGCGTATGTTTGGCAATTGTGAATTTTCACTGTGTCGACCTGCAGAATACAATCTATGCTTTAACTGGTGGTATGCCAAAAAACATTCTGTATCAAAATAGAAAAAGTGCTAAGAAGCAGTCAGTGAATTATTTAATATGGCACCAAGGTGCAATAAAAAGAGCCTCACAATAGACCGAATATTATTAGAATTAGTTACAACATAAAACACATAGTGAGAAAGATAGATTCTTGGTCCAAACTGCTAAGCACATTTGGAATTCAGACGCCCACGTTGCTGGCTTGGTGGCACACTGCACTGTACTGAGCATAAATGAGGAGACCAGATTGGAAATTTACATAAGATACAGAGAGCAGGTAATAATGTTTATGCATCACACGTCTTTGCCTAATATGACGCTAGACCACTGCATGCATTTATATTGATTGGTAAAGGAGTCAGACAAGTAGTAAAAAAGACACAAAAAACAGAATATGGCTTAAACACTATCCAGAAAACAAAGATTTTGCAACAGTATAAAAATGTGTACACAGAACATAACCTTATTTTTCAGTTTTACATGTTTATATTTCTTAGTTAGTTCAGTTTGAAGCCCCAGAAAATGAGTTTGAAAAAAATAGGACTGGACAAATTCTTCATAGAGATAGGAGGTAAGGCCAATACCAAAAGGGGTAAAATTAAAACCATTCATTTAAACATACAGCTGTATCCACAAAGGCAAGTATATACTGTGTCTGTAGTGTACATTATGTCCACTCTGCGGGTCCCACTCCGTCTGTCATTCATTTTCTTACTCAGTATTAAGAATATGCACTGTAGATTTTAGGTCTCATAATCATATTTTTTTAACCGGTTCCAGACTGACTCGCATACATTTACTGCTGCAGAGCGGCAGCACTGTCCTACGACGGCGAGACGTCGTCATTTACATACGCTCAGTCAGACCTTGGCCAATTTTTTTATACTAATACT
>BLSH010319998.1:1331867-1343402 GCA_018402905.1 Glandirana rugosa | reverse complement strand
AAAAAAAATCGCAATTGGCGTTTATTGATTGGTTTGCGCAAAAGTGGCTGCGTTTACGGATGATGAGAATTCATTTTTGGGGTTTTTTTTTTTTACTAGTAATGGCGGCGATCTGCGATTTTTAGCGGTACTGCGATATTTCAGCGGACATGTCGGAACATTTTGACACTTTTTTGGGACCATTGGCATTTATACAGCGATCAGTGCTATAAAAATGCACTGATTACTGTGTAAATGCCATTGGCAGTGAAGGGGTTAACCTGCAGGGGGCGCTCTAAGGGTTAAGTATGTTCCCTGGGCATGTTCTAACTGTAGGGGGACTGCCCTGGCTGGGGAAGGGAAGTGGTCACAGTCTTCGTATACAGGAAGGCTGTGATCACAGCCCTTCCCCCTCACACAGAACGGAGGTCCGTGTTTACATACACGGACCTCCGTTCCTTCGCTCCGGGGGGGCCATCGCGGGTAGCCGGCGGCAATCAAAGCCACCGCACCCGCTCCCTGGCCCTCCCCGAACACAGTGAGCGCGCGGGCGCGCCTCCAGCGGCGCGCGCGCGCTCACTAGGCTCGTGAGCGCGGCCGCCGTAATTTGCGTTTACGAGCCACCTTGCCGCCGTCAATTGCCAATCGGCGGTCGGCAAGGGGTTAAGCTTCATTTCCTACTGCTTTGGCCAATATTCCAACAATGCTAAATCATTTTACACGTTATAAACACCTTCAAGATGGGGGTGGGGTTTATGTTCATGGCTGCCCAGGATTCCTGCAAACTTTAAGTGTAACTCCACTTTTGTTTAGAAGAAAAAATAACATTCCCCTCTGGGTGATCTATGTACATTACAAGGAGTTTAACAAACAGATTCTTACCTTTTGTTATTCTGAAAGAATGGCTGTTTGTTTATCTGTGTCCATGTGCGTGTGCGTAAATCTGTAAGGGAGTGGCTTTATAATTATCAATCAGCTGCTGCACCTGCAGTATTCTAATGAGGAAACTTGCAGGGTCTGCATTCCTTTAGACGTGATTTCCCTTTGAGACCATCTCACTAAAATTAACATTTTTGTTGCAGTGGATGCTCAAAATCTGATTTGTATCTTAGTGCAGACTTCTGGGAAAAATGGAGTTACCCTTTAAATGCTGGAAGTTTGGTGAATGGGTGAACTAAGTAGTGGGTAAAGCATACAGTAGATAGTGCAGCATTGCAGACATCTTTCCCTGAATGCCTAAACCCAGGGGTACTAAAATCCTGGGAAGCATGCATAGGGACTACATACCCCACATGCAAGGGACCTTTGGAGAGATTGATTACAAAGATCCAATAAATTATGCCTGCAGTGAACCCTTATGATTTTCTCTTCCATCTACTTTTACTTATTTGCCTGACATAATGTAGTTGCCTTCAGGATGATAAACTTTAACCACTTCAGCCCCGGAAGGATTTCCCATGTTAGAACCAGAGCACTTTTTGCAATTCGGCACTACGTCGCTTTAACTGACAATTGCGCGGTCGTACCCAAACAAAGTTTGCGTCCTTTTTTTCCCACAAATAGAGCTTTCTTTTGGTGGTATTTGATCACCTCTGCGTAATTTCTGATCACCGCTATAAACAAAAAAAGAGTGACAATTTTGCAAAGAAAAAAAAACTAATTTATTCATCGGTTTTGGCCAATATACAGTATCTCACAATAGTGAGTACACCCCTCACTATTTTGTAAATATTTTATTATATCTTTTCATGTGACCACGCTGAAGAAATTACACTTTGCTACAATGTAAAGTAGTAAGCGTACAGCTTTTTATAACAGTGTAAATTTGCTATCCCCTAAAAATAACTCAACACACAGCCATTAATGTCTAAACCGCTGGCAACAAAAGTGAGTACACCCCTAAGTGAAAATTTCCAGATTAAGCCCAAAGTGTCAATATTTTGTGCGCCCACCATTATTTTCCAGCACTGCATTAACCCTCTTTGACATGGAGTTAACCAGAGCTTTACAGGTTGCCACTGGAGTCCTCTTCCACTCCTCTCAGCTGGTGGATGTTAGAGACCTTGCACTCCTCCTCCTTCTGTTTGAGTATGCCCCACAGGTGCCCAATAGGGTTTAGGTCTGGAGACATGCTTGGCCAGTCCATAACCTTTACCCTCAGCTTCTTTAGCAAGGCAGCAGTCGTCTTGGAAGTGTGTTTGGAGTCGTTATCATGTTGGAATACTGCCCTGCGGCCCAGTCTCCAAAGAGAGGGGATCATGCTCTGCTTCATTATGTAACAATACATACTGGCATTCATGGTTTCCTCAATGAACTGTAGCTCCCCAGTGCCAACAGCACTCATGCAGCCCCACATCATGACACTCCCACCACCATGCTTGACTGTAGGCAAGACACACTTGTCTTTGTAATCCTCACCTGGTTGCCACCACACATGCTTGACACCATCTGAACCAAATAAGCTTATCTTGGTCTCATCAGACCACAAGACATGGTCCCAGTAATCCATGTCCTTAGTCTTCTTGTCTTCAGCAAACTGTTTGCGGGCTTTCTTGTGCATCATCTTTAGAAGAGGCTTCCTTCTGGGATGACAGCCATGCAGACCAATTTGATGCAGTGTGCGGCGTATGGTCAGAGCACTGACAGGATGACCCCCCACCCCTTCAACCTCTGCAGCAATGCTGGCAGCACTCTTACGTCTATTTCCCAAAGACAACCTCTGGATATGACGCTGAGCATGTGTACTCAACTTTTTTGGTCGACCATGGGGAGGTCTGGTCTGAGTTGAACCTGTCCTGTTAGCTGTATGGTCTTGGCCACCATCCTGCAGCTCAGTTCCAGGGTCTTGGCAATCATCTTATAGCCTAGGCCATCTTTATGTAGAGCAACAATTCTTTTTTTCAGATCCTTAGAGAGTTCTTTGCCATGAGGTGCCATGTTGAACTTCCAGTGACCAGTATGAGAGAGTGAGAGAGATAACACCAAATTTAACACACCTGCTCCCCATTCACACCTGAGACCTTGTAACACTAAAGAGGACCAGGGAGGGAAAATGGCTAATTGGGCCCGATTTGGACAATTTCACTTAGGGGTGTGCTCACTTTTGTTGCCAGCAGTTTAGACATTAATGGCTGTGTGTTGAGTTATTTTGAGGGGACAGCAAATTGACACTGTTATACAAGCTGTACACTCACTACTTTACATTGTAGCAAAGTGTCATTTCTTACGTGTTGTCACATGAAAAGATATAATAAAATATTTACAGAAATGTTAGGGGTGTACTCACTTTTGTGAGATACTGTATATTCTTCCTCATATTTTTGGTAAAAAAATTGCAATAAGCCTTTATTGATCGGTTTGCGCAAAAGTTGCCACGCTTACAAACCATGAGAATTCATTTCTGGCGTTTTTAAATTTTAAAAATTTTTTTTACTGGTAATGGTGGCGATCCGCGATTTTTATTGGGACATGTCAGACATTTTTGACACTTTTTTGGGACCAATGACATTTATACAGTGATCAGAAATTTAAATATCCACTGATTACTGTATAAATGGCATTGGCAGTGAAGGGGTTAACCTGGGGGGGGGCGTTCTAGGTGTCAACTTTGTTCCCTGGGCGTATTCTAACTGTGAGGGGGCTGTACTATTAGGGGCATAAGAGATCTAACTGATCCCAGTGACAGGGATCAGTAGATCTCTTACATGCTGCCTGACAGTGCGGGGAACCAATGTGTTTACATCAGCAGTTCCTCTTTTTTCTTCTGTCCTAAGCAATCGCGGCTTGCCACCCGCTAGCCGCACATGCTCGAGCCGTCATTTAAAGATGGTGATTCGCACTACAGCTCCACTCTGCAGCAGTAAATGTACGCCAGCCAGTCGGGAACTGGTTAAAGGATAAGTTCACCTTTGGAGCATGCTACATGATCCACCCAATTTTTAAGGTGGAACATGTAACATGTTCCAGCATTTGCAGCCTCTTTCCTCACTCCCTCCTGGGACAGTGGGCTGGGGATCTTCTCCCCACACCTGCTGTCAGTATTTGAAAACAGCGTGGCCTTGCATGGCTCCACCCACATGGCCACCTCATTCATTCTCAGTTTCCTATGAATTAATGCCTACATGTACCATCAGCCATTGTGGCTGACAGTTTGTATTTTTCGAATAGCTGTAAGGGCACTGGTGGGAGCTCTTGTAGTCCATTGAGATTCCTACTCTCAGGTAACTGCCTGCTTATACAAGGTCCAAGCAAACAGCTATGCTGAAAGTTTGCAAAAGCTTGACATTGCACTGTAATCTGCTGATCACGGGTGCAATGCTCTGCAAGCTCCTCAGAAAAAAATGATATACGGTATGCATATTTTTTTACCTGCTTAAAATGTGCATTTATTATTATTTTTTAAAGGTAAACTCATGCTTTAATAGTACCCACTGATTACTTACTCATGTCCCCAGTTGCTTTAATGAATGGTAGAAAGCCTCCATACCACTCCCACGCCCACCACCTGAATATAAGCTTGGCAACATTTCCACCTTCTAGCACCTCTCTTCCTTCTTCCCCACCTTATTTAATGTGCCAAAAAAAATTACAACTACCCAAATTGCTTTCCGCTGAAAGCCCATCACCTATTGAAAGCCCAACTACTGCACAAATTTAAACACACTGCTATAGAAGCCAGGAGTGTATTCAAGCCCCCGTTCACACTGAATGAGATTTTGAAATCGGGCTACTTCACTTGAACAGGTCAGTGCAATTTCAGGTGTGACTTGCCTGACATCTGTGTGACTTCATGCACAGATGTCTATGCAAGATGCACCCGCAATTGCAAAAAATAGTGCAGGAACCTTTTTTCAAATCGGTGCGTCACCACAAAGTCGGAGTTGCACAGATTTGAACAGTTCCATTGGTGACGATAGGGTGCATGACTAAGCTCCAGGGGCGGAGTGAAACATGTTGGGGCATGGCCTGGTTGGTGTCCAGGCTGAGGTTGCCACTCTACTCACCCCTCTAGGACATATTGGATGTGCGACTTCCAGGGGCTACCCCTTTCCTCTTTGTACCTTTGCAGGAGCCAGGATGGGCTCCATTCCTTGTCAGCACTTCAAATAGCAGCTATGGACACACCATTTACATATCCCCTTTCTACCAAGCCTGAGTGGCACACACATCCTTTTCAGATAGGGTGCAACTTGTCATATGATTTGGAACTGTCTAATCATACAAGTCACACTGGTGTGAACAGGGGCTTAAATCTCTATCAGCTACTATCTGGTATTTATAACTGGCACTGATAGACAAGTGGTTAAACAGCTCACATACTATCCTGCCTTTGCCTAATCGTCCTAATTTTTCTTATATATAAGTGTATATAGTTTTTTATTGCTGAAAATAAACCTGCTTTGTTTGTAACTGCACAGTTTAACTATTCTACCTGGAAACTTTAAACTACCATTTTCTGAATTGTCTTTGGGACAGCACACTTTTATTTTCAGTATTACAAAAGAGTTACCTTGTGTCTAAGCCCTCTTTGTTCTTCAATATGCTCACAAAACTGCCCTCCTGCTGGTTAATATTTTTCCCTGAGATGTGCCTCTGAGATAGTACACTTAGCAAAACGATTGCCTTGTTTGTGTTTCTACATTTTAGCCTTTTTTGTGCTGTTACATTTTTCCTTTCAAAGGAATCGAGATGCTGCGAAATAAAGGTAGCCCTTGAATGAACTGTCAGCAACAACTGTCTGCCGCACTATAAGCTGAAAGTTATAATCTAAAAAAAAGGTAAAAGACCCCAATGAATAGAAAAAAGTAGCCAAGGGTCGACAATTGAAGAGTTAGATATCAATCATTTGTCGTGGACAGATATTCGTCCTTTAAAGGAGTTGTGGGTGTACAGATCTGTGGATGAAAACAGGGCACATAAAATAATGTACCACAGCACTACAATTCAAAGAACCAAAATATTTTTTTTGGTAAAGTAGAAGTAAACCTAATCACTAAAATCTCATATAAGCTTTAACACAATAACTGGAAATTTTTTTTTTAACCGCTGTAATTCATGAAAATAGGTGATACTTGTTAGGGCACTTTGAGTTATGGGGTGACAACTGGTATATATAGAACCTTGTCTGGTCACTTTATGTTATTGGGTGACAATGTTTTTTTTTTTTTTTCTAAATTAGCCTGCCACAGGCTCTCCAAAAGGAAACTATAAGCTACTGTGCTGACGCACATTGCTCAGACAACTTCCACTGTTTTCTCGACATAACAATCCTGTGGAAAAAGAAAATTGCTGGCAGCAACAGTTAGGAAACATGCCCTGTGAAAAACACATGCAGCCTGGTATATCTGTAGTGCATGTGGACAGGGAAAGGTTCCAAAGAGGCTGCAGAACATCAGCAGCACTGAAAAGTAACAAGCACCCCCCAATTCTCTAAGGTACATCACATTCTGCCACCTATATGACATTTAGTAAGGGTTTACATCTACTACAAACCTGCTAGTGCCTACAAGCCCTACAATAATCTCTCCTTATGCAATTTGTCAGCAGCAATCCCTCTGCTTTCCCTATCACAGACAAAACACATGGTCAATATGATTGCTATGACCTCATCCTTTTCAAATGAGGGGGTTGGCTTATCCAAAAGCTCCTCAATTGGCCTGTCTAAGCTGTTGAAATAAGTTTAAAGCTGGGTTCACACCTCCGATAGATGCGGCTCGCAGCAAGGGTGCAGTGCATCCTTGTTCTCCTTTTCAGGGACCAATCAGGTCTGAATTTCTGGCTGAATTCGGCCCTGAAACGGAGTCAAAGATGCGCAGCACTCCTGTACAATCCACTCCGCAGCCACAACGGAGGTGTGTGAAAGGCTCCATAGAGAGCCGGTCACATTCTCTCGCTATGCGAATTGGATGCAGGTTAAACCTGCATCCAATTCGCATATGTGTGAACCCAGCCTAAAAACAAGACAGTGCATTATGGGTACAAGCAATTCAGTCTGGTTAATTTCTGCATTAATTTGCTGGGACCATAAATTTCAATTTCTTTGGCTCTGCTGTGAACTCATGGTTGCAAAAGACAAAAAAAATAACTACGGCACCATAAACATAAGGCAAAGTTATAGTAATCATGGGAATAATTGTATAAAAGGGAAAGGGATACCACAATCCTTTGTAGTCCATCAAAGGTTAATTCTAGATTACATTAGCTGCAGCACCTCACAGACTGAAGAGTATCTGTATAAGAACAAAGGGAACGCAAGAGGGTGCCAAACTTAACACCCTCTTGTTTTCCCTCTGAACCCAGAGTAGCAGCAAACCCGGACTTTATCCCTAGCTATAACACAAGCGCATTGTGTATTAGCTTTACCACACAAACCTTTATATGCGTGGGCCTTATTTTAGTCCCATGTATACTCAGTTTGTACCTTTTCTCATCTTCCACTTATACCTGCTTTTAGATGAGCCAATACCCATTACAATCACCTTCTGCCTCTCTCACTGTATGTTATTTAACCAAACTCAAATTTTCAGTCTCGGAGCATTATTAATTAGAAATAACCAACCCTTCACCTGGCTTGCATCTCAGAATACCCATTTTTTCTGCATTTTCCAAGTAAAAATGAACATCAATATAGTGATTGCTCCAATGGCTTTACCCTTGAGATGGCCCCACAGATGGGAGGCACAAAGGTGAGTACAATTTAAAAACCACTTGATACCTTAACCATGAGCTGATCTGTACCAAAAATATATCCATTGTACATGGGAACTTGGAAGGAAAGCTATACCCTTTAGCAAATACATATATAATCTGTATGTGAGCTGGAAAAGAAATGTAATTTGTATGTCAAGAATTCAGTTCTAAATCATGTCCTACCATGCTATACATACAGTATCAAAAGACCTCATATATTTTATTCAGTTAAGCTAATTGGTTAATTGGATAGTAATTAGAAAAGACTGAAATTTTGGCTGGTGAGTTCCCCTTGACAATTTAATTAGACTGTACTGAATTTATAATAATGATCCATCTTAATAAGTACACTGCGGCATATTTTTTTTTCTCAAAACCATTCTGTTTGTATCTTCTTATTAACGAGGCCCTCAGGCCAGTGTGATAAAAGATATGTTTGTTTAATGGTAAAGATGACAGTAACTGAACCAAAGTTTTATAGCTCTGTGGATTTTATTGCAACAGCAATTGCACTTTTCTTAACTGTAGCTATATATGTTATCATAACTTTCACCTCCTGAGTCCTGAACATACATACATCTTTGTGAGTATGACTCTGCATGATTAGCTAAGAGGATCTTCCATCCACAATATACTGTATCTAGTAGAGATATAAAATGCCCATACACAGCTCAGTTATGAATTGGAATAAGCAGTTTGAAATGGTCTAATTAATAATCTGGCAATCGTCATCCTGTGTATGTGTAGCAAATGACTGTAGTGTCAAAACCTTCCTTAATATTAATCAGACAAGATGGAAAATACAGTTGTTCAAACACTGCACCGGTGCACACATGCAGGAATATGACACTATAAAAACCATGACTACATAATCCTCTTATAAACTGGATGTTTGGCATTGGTGTTGAAAAACTTATCATCAGGATTTTCCCACATGCTTGCAGGGTCATTTTTTAAAGATAACAACATTGAGTCAGATCAGACAGTTTGAACACTGCATATATGGACATTTTTGGGCTAGGATTTGATTATAAGTCATATTTTTAGAGTTTCAGAAGGCAAGATATATACCTACTTAGATCTTTCACAGAGTCATCAAGGAACTGAGGAGCCAGCTGAAAAAAAACAAAATAAGCACCCCATGATACTTGCCATAGATATTCTAAAATCCTCTCTATCTCATCATTTCTGCTATGGTAAATTGATATTGAAATTATACCACAAAAATAAGACCGTTAAACAATAGAAGTATTAAAAATAGGATAACTTCAACTTTTTTAACCACTTAAGGACCACCCTATAGCACTTATATATATGTGATTCTGAACTTCTGCCTAGGAGGCAGGCAGGCACGCCACCGGCGGGTCGCTTCTGCTGTGATTACTCACAGCAGGAGCCAATCTGCAGGTCCCGGGCAACGTCAGGGAGTAAAATCCATTATTTCTCTTAGTAAAAGCAGCACACAGTTTACACAAAAACACTGACTAAGCACACAGTTAACCCTTTGATTGCCCTAGATGTTTAACTCCTTCCCAGCCAGTGTCAGTACTGTGACAGTGCATATTTTTAGCCAGATCGCTGTATTAGTGTTACTGATTCCCACTAAGTGTCAAAAGTGTCAGTTAGTGTCCGCTGCAATATCGCAGTCCCACTATAGGTCGCAGATCACCGCCATTACTAGTATAAAAAATACAAATAATTAAAAATTCCAGTATTTATCCCATAGTTTGTAGATGCTATAACTTTTTTGCAAACCAATCAATATACACTTATTGGGATTTTTTTACCAAAAATATCTAGCAGAATACATATTTCCCTAATTTTATGAAGACATTTTTTTTTATTGGATATGTTTTATAGCAGAAAGTAAAAAACAAAAACTAAAAAACATAGCAGTGATCAAATACCACCAAAATACCACCAAAAGAAAGCTATATTTTTGGGGGGAAATTACATAAATTTTATTTAGGAACAGCATTGCATGGCCACGCAATTATCAGTTTAAGTAACGCAATTCCGTATAGCAAAAAATGGCCTGGTCATGAAGGGGGCAAATCTTCCAGAGGTCAAGTGGTTAATGTGGCATATAAGTAACTAATTGCAAATGCAGTATATTTACTATATAGAAATCAAAAATCACAGTTGCCATGGTATCTCTTCCATAGTGTGCTGTGTACTTTTAACAAAGACATTAAGATGTATGGCCATAAATAAAGCTGCAGTAGCTTAAAAAAACAAGAAAGGTGTTGTCCAATAAACAAGTACCAGGGAATGCTGCTGAGGAGTTTTGGTCCTTACCAAAACTTTACTTTACATGGCCACCATTTTTTTTCTATATTAGAATACACCAGATCCTCTAAATAACTGTTTTAAATAGCTGAATATTCAACTTGGAAGTAACCACAGATAAATAAATTAGAACAGGGGATTTCAGACATAGCTCAGTTCACAAACAGTGGATTTTAACAAATCTCAGTGTTCCCATAATTTAGTAGTTTTAGTTCTAGTTGATTTTTCTTTTGATTGCTTTTTACTTTTTATTAACATTATATAACATTAATGTTACTCAGGCAACCCTGCCCCTTTGTAATGTATATATCATATGTCATCTGCTGGACCTGTCATTTGGCAGGAGGGAAGTTATGGGAACAGACATGTGCCTGCGGGGGTGTCTTTATTTCTTTGGGCATTAGGAATCATGATTGATGTGGATCTTCATTGCTGGTTGATGTGATTGACGATGAGTGTGCATTGTGGGACTTTTTTATGAAAGAGCTTGTAAAAAACTCTGTGTTTTTATTAACTCTTCACATTTTATTTTTGTGAAGGATTAGGGGTATTATCTACCTCTTACTCATTTAGATGGAGGGACATTATCTGGGTCCCTCCTTATTGTTAAAGAGGGCACTTAATCTTTATCTCCTTATGATAAACCCCCCATTCACAGACCTCCACAACCAGTAGTCCAAGGTTGGGGGGAAGAGGCCCTCATCTTCATCAATATGGGGACAAGGTACTTTTCTAGGGGGGTTCCCCATGTTGAGGTCATATGGACTGGTATACTTTGGGGGAAAACACTCTTGTCCCCCTCAAAAGCCTGGTATGAATTATAGACAATCCCATAAAACATTATTTTTTTTAAACTCAGCTCAATTGCCTAAATGGCCAGGAATTCCATGCAAGTAAATGGGGTTGGTGACATCATTGGTTGTTAAGTAGAGTTGAGCGAACTTCTAGAAGTCCGGGTTCTGCTGGTTCGGCCGAATTTCGGGACAAAGTCCGGGTTCGGGTCCGGACAGAACCCGAACTTTGTCCCGGACCCCATTGAAATCAATGGAGACCCGGACTTTTAGGTACAAAAAATGTTGTAAAATAGTCCTGGAAGGTCCTAGAGGTGTGCAAAAGGCAGGAAATGTGGGTAAGGGTGGGACAAGTGACCTACAAAGAAATGGGGACAGGGAAATAACTTTAAATATTTTTTAAAAAATAAAAACATAAAAAATGCAAAAATGGAGATCATCTTCAAAATGGGTCTGAAAAGTATTAATTAACATTAGAGGCCATAGAACTGTTCTAAAATCATCTTCAAACTGTGTCAAAAAAGTATAAATAAGCCGGGAGTACCCATATCACTGTTCTGCAAAATGTGTGTATCACTTTAAATGAAACCGGGAATCAGTGCACATCTCTTCTGCACAATTATTTCAAGTCTGTGTGTCACTTTAAATCAAACCGTCAATCATTGCACATCTTTTATTTACACTTCTTTTTAAAGTCTGTGTCACTTTAAATGAAACCGTCAATCATTGCACATCTGCTATTCACACACATGTGTTCTGCACCAGAACAGATGTTATTCACACATTA
>BLSH010319998.1:1315585-1330825 GCA_018402905.1 Glandirana rugosa | reverse complement strand
ACCCTCGAACGAAGACATTTATCGTCCAAGACAGTGTCACGTACGGGGACCGGTTCCGAGAGTTTGACTGGTATATGGCGGGAGGTGGTGGTCTGTGTGACAAAGTCACTACGATGTCAGGTGATGGAGTGTAGTAAAACTCACGTAATGATAACAAAAAAAAAAAAATTATTTTAGAGTTAAATTTAAAATTGATGTGATACCAGAAACACGACAGAAAAAAGTGGAAGGGAGAACAGACTTGTGTTCAAACCCGGTTTGGAATCCACAAGCCGTAAGCCAACTTTTGAGTTTACAAATGGGTAAGTCGCCCTCACGGTATTTATAATCTCCACAATGATGATGACAATATGTTTGGTCGAAGGGTCACAGTAACCCCGGACCCGAACCCGGACTTTTTTTGAAAAGTCCGGGTCCGGGTCCCGGACACCCCAAAGTTCGGTACGGACCTGAACTTTACAGTCCGGGTTCGCTCAACTCTATTGTTAAGGCCTCAGTAGTGCCTGTACCCGCCGGAATGCTTAACAACCATTGACACTGGGAAGCTGGTTTGTATAACAGTAGTAGTAACACCTCTAATATTTATGGCACTCCCGCTGAATGGGTAAACATTTGAGTTTTCAACCGAATGCCGAACACCTAAGGTTTGGCCCAAACTTGTGTTCAGACAAGAGGGAAGGTGAAAAAAGACAGCACAAAGACCATAGTGTAGTTAAAATTTAAATTGAGATTTTATTAAAAAAAAAAAAACAATAGTAATGCACTCAAAATGATGTGAGGTAGTGGACTGTAGCATCACTGAAACAGTGTGTCTGGTGGTGGAGGGCGGTATATGGTCAGTTTGAGAGCCTTGGCCAGGGGCATGCACTGTGACAGAACCTGCTATTTACAGAAGCAAGCTCCCACTCGAGCATGAAGAAAGCTTCATTAGCTTTTGTTCCCCTGTACCAGCTGGTGGTACTGTTTGTTGTGGCGTGCTGCTGACAAAGCTTTTCCACATTTCGGCCATGCTAACCCTGCCTTCATTCCATTTAATGAAGAAAGCTTCATTAGCTTTTGTTCCCCTGCAGCAACTGAAGCTGGTAGGAGGGAAGAGGAGGAGAAGTTATCAGTAGAGTTGAGCGGACACCTGGATGTTTGGGTTCAGCAGGTTCGGCCGAACTTCGCAAAAAAAAGTTTGAGTTCGGCCCCAAACTTGACCCGAACTTGACCCCGAACCCCATTGAAGTCAATGGTGACCCAAACTTTTTGGCACAAAAATGGCTCTAAAAAAGTCCTGGAAAGGGCTAGAGGGCTGCAAAAGGAAGTAAAATGGGGGTAATAGTAGGACAAGTGCCCTGCAAACAAATGTGGATAGGGAAATAACTTAAAATCACATAAAAAAAAATGGAGGAGGAGGTGGATGTAGAGTAGGAGGTGGATGTGGAGTAGGAGCCTAGAGCTTGAGGAAGCGGTGACCGTGGCGGTGTAGGTGGAAGTGGAGGAGGAGGTAGCCAACACTGTTTTTTGTTTGTTTTGTTTTTTTCTAATTGGGGTAGTCTCCAAAATATTGAGACATATTAAAAAAAAAAGTATACCAATGGCTGTGTGAGGCCGTTCTAAATGGCTATTCTGCACAAGGTACAGACAAGTCTTGTGGGATCCATGCCTTGTTCATTTTAATAAAGGTTAGGTTGTCCACGTTGGCTGCGGACAGGTGTCTGCGCTTGTCTGTGATAACGCCCCCTGCCATGCTAAACACACGTTCAGACAATACACTGGCTGCAGGGCAGGCCCGCACCTCCAAGGCATAAAGGGCAAGCTCAGGCCATGTATGAATGGGGCAGACCCATCAGTCAGTACGTGTAGGCGTGAACACACATACTGTTCCACCATGTTGCTGATATGCTGCCTCCTGCTAAGATGTTGCCTATCAGCTGGTGGTACTCTTTGTTGTGGCATGCTGCTAACAAAGCTTTTCCACATTTCAGCCATGCTAACCCTGCCTTCTGGGGTGCTGGCGGTGCCACAGCTGCGTTGGCAACCTCTTCCTCCTCCTCTGCCTTTGCCTTGTGCTTCCACTGAGCCCCCGGTGTCATTTGGGAATGCCCTCAGAAGCGCATCTACCAACATGCGCTAGTAGTCACGCATCTTCCGATCACGCTCCAGTGAGGGAATTGAGGATGGCATGTTGTCCTTGTAACGGGGATCCAGCAGGGTGGCCACCCAGTAATCAGCACAAGTTACAATGTGGGAAACTCGGCTGTCGTTGAGCAGGCACTGCAGCATGTAGTCGCTCATGTGTGCCAGGCTGCCCAGAGGCAAAGACAAGCTGTCCTCTGTGGGAGGTGTATCATCTGTGTCCTCTGTATCCTACCAGCCACGCTCCAGTGATGCCCAGGAGCTGCATTGGGTGCCACCCTGCTGTGAACATGGATCCTCTTCCTCCTCCTCCTCCTCATCATCCTCATCCTCCTCATCCTCCAGAACTATGCCCTGGCTTGCAAATGTTTTACCTGGCCTATGCTGGTGCAGGAACCCACCCTCCGAGCCACTTGTGAATGACTGGCCTGATAACCATGGAAATGACCCCTCTTCCTCCTCCTCCTGTGCCACATCCTCTTCCATCATCACCCAAAGTGTTTTTTCAAGGAGACATATAAGTGGGATAGCAACGCTGAGAACAGCTTCATCGGCACTGGCCATGTTGGTGGAGTACTCGAAACACTGCAATATGGTACACAGGTCTCGCATGGAGGCCCACTCGTTGGTGGTGAAGTGGTGCTGTTCCGCAGAGTGACTGACCCGTGCGTGCTGCAGCTGAAAATCCACTATTGCCTGCTGCTGCTCGCACAGTCTCTCCAGCATGTGAAAGGTGGAGTTCCACCTTGTGGGCACGTCACATAGGAGGCGGTGAGTGGGAAGGCCAAAGTTCCGCTGCAGCGCAGACAGGCGAGCAGCAGCAGGGTGAGAACGCCGAAAGCACTCACAGACAGCCCACACTTTCTGCAGCAGCTCTGAAATATCCGGGTAGTTTTTTAGTAATTTCTGCACCACCAAATTCAGAATATGCGCCATGCAAGGGATGTGCGTCAAACCAGCTAGGCCCAGGATGAGCGTCAAACCAGCTACTAGATGTCACCCATTATCGCACATCACCAGGCCGGGCTTGAGGCTCAGTGGCAACAACCACTCATCGGTCTGTTGTTCAATGCCGTCCACAGCTCTTGCCCCCCAAACATATCAGTTTTAAAACAGCCTGCTGTCGTTTCCCCTGGATGTGCTAAAGTTGGATGAGGTGGTGTTAGAGGAGGAGGAAGCGCAGTAGGAGGAGGAGGCAACAGGAGGCAAAGAGAAATGCCCTGCAATCCTGGGTGGCGGAAGGACATGCACCAAGCTGCTAGCCGCCTCAGGCCCACCCGCCACTACATTTGCCCAGTGTGCAGCTAGCGAGATATAGCATCCCTGCCCGTGCTTACTGGTCCACGTATCAGTGGTTATGTGGACCTTGCCACGGATGGCGTTGTGCAGTGCACACTTGATCTTGTCCATGACTTGTTTGTGCAGGGAAGGGATGGCACGCCTTGAAAAGCAGTGGCGGCTGGGAACCACATACTGTCGGACAGCCACCGCCATCAGGTTTTTAAAACTGTCTGTGTCCACCAGATGGAATGACAGTATTTCAAAGGCCAGGAATTTTGAAATGCTGGCATTCAGGGCCAGGTATCGTGGGTGGGTAGGGGGGTACTTCCTCTTTCTCTCCAGTGTTTGGGAGATGGACAGCTGTAAGCTTCCATGGGACCATGGAGTGGAAATGTTTGGGGACGGTGGCGGACATGGTGGCATTGCTGTCACATCGTCTGTTTGCTGGGTGTCAGGTGACACTGGCACTGTAGAGGTGGAGGAATAGGCCGAGGCAGCAGCAGAAGAAGAAGCAGGAGGAGGCCGAAACCTTTTTTGGATTTTGAGGTGCTTATTCCACTGCAGCTCGTGCTTTGCATTTAGATGCCTAGTCATGCAGGTTGTGCTCAGGTTTAGAACAATTATGTCTCGCTTCAGGCTCTGATTGCACAGCGTGCAAACCACTTGTGTCTTGTCGTCAGCACATTGTCTGAAGAATTGCCACGCCAGGGAACTCCTTTGAGCTGCCTTTGGTGTGCTAGGTCCCTGGGTGCGGTGGGTAGTAGCAGGCGTACTGTCTAGGGGACGGTCACTCCACTTTTGCAACCTGCATCCTCTTTTGCTGTGCTGGTGCCTCTGTGCGACCACCACCCTTCCTCCAAACTGCACACCTCACTCGCATGACCTTCATTCCATGTGGGGTCTAGGACCTCATCATCCTCCACATCATCTTCCACCCACTCTTCATCACTGCCCTCCTTGTCAGTCTGCACACTGTGGAAAGCCGCAGCAGTTGGTACCTGTGTTTTGCCATCATCAGAGACGTGATGCGGTGGTGTTTCCATGTCCTCATCCTGGACCAGAAATTGTTGGGCATCGGTGCACTCAATGTCTTCCACTTCTGGGGCAGGGCTATGTGGATGGCCCACGGAAAGCACACCAGCAGAGTCATCAAAAAGCATAAGAGATTGCTGCATGACTTGGGGCTCAGACTGCTTGGCTGATTTACAAGGGGCTGAGGGGAAAGACAGATGGTCATGGGGTTCAGGTGCCAACTCTGAGCTTTCAGCAAGGGACCGGGTGGGAGACAATGTGAAGGAACTGGAGGCATTGTCAGCCACCCAATCTACGATCGCCTGTACTTGTTCTGGCCTCACCATTCGTTGAGTGGCATTCGGGCCTACATATAACGTTGAAGGTACTGGCCAATCACTGCCATGCCATTAGTAGGCATGGCTGTGATGGCTTCTAAGGACAAACGAGTGAAACGCTTGTTGATTGGCTGCCCTGCAGCTATTCAAAAGGCGCGAAAAAATACCCGAACCCGGACTTTTTCTCAAATATCCGGGTTCGGGACACATACACCCTAAAGTCCGGTACGGACCCAAACTTTACAGTCTGGGTTCGCTCAACTCTAGTTATCAGTAGAGGAGCCACAGAGAGATCGGTGCTGCTGGGGGAAGGTAATAATTAATACTATGGGGGGTACAGAAGAGCCACGGGGGGATTTAGAAGACAGCAGAGTAGCAGGTGATGTGGAGTGGCAGGAAGTACAGGAAATAAGGGCAGTGCAACAGGGGTGGAGGGGGGAGTCACATTTTAGGTGAGAAGCTGTGATCAGCAGCTTTTCAGCCCCAATCATAGGTTTCAATATGTTCAGCAGTGTCTGTTGAACAGTTTTGCTATAAGTTCATAATCACTGAAGTGGCTATGAGCTTATAGCAGAAGGGGAAATGCCATGGATATACTGTACATCATACTGACCAGGCCAGCCAGAAGCAGTTCTGTAGTTCAGTGTGCTATAAAAAATACAACATTTTGAGTTTTCACCAGAACAGGAAAAGAGGGGAAATTGTCCAAAAGAGACACTTGTGACAAGTCTAATAGGCAGCTTCTTCTTACTTTGGATGGATTTTGGAGCAGCTTTGAAGCAACTTCCTAATGCGTCCACTGGACCAGAAGTAAAGAGATGCGTTTTTGGATACATTGTTAAATTAAACAACTACACTCTTATTCAGCTCTGTTTAGAGATTCCCCTGCTCTGAGACAACAATATAAGCACAAGCAGAATGAGATTGATTGAAACTGAGGTGGGTTAGCTATGCAATTAACCCTTTACAAGCACACACACACGCACACACACACTAGCTGCCAATATGTGTTTACATTAAAAGGAAGCACACACCATTCACAGCACCACCATTCAACCACTTACCAATTGCACTATAACTGAATGACACCTACAGCAGTTCTGGGAGGGCATCTATTGACATCCTCCTAGAACCGCGCTCCCCCCCAGTGTTCCCACTGCGGCACGCATCCTGTGCACTCTGTCACTGGTGTGTCCTTCGGATACAGCTGATCACAGATTGGATAGAGGGCCAATCACAGTGGATCTTTACCATGTGATCATCTGTGTCCTATCACAGCTGATCATAATATGAACACACTTGCCAATTATCAGCATTCCTTTCCTCATGCGCTGTCACAGCGTGAGGAGAGCTGGTAATCGGCAATTGTGAAAGGAGACATCTACACTGATAATCAGAGCACTGATCATCAGTATCTTGATTATCAGTGAAGCTCCAAGAGTGCCTATCAGTGCTCATCAGTGCAGCATCATCAGAGCACATAAGTGAAGGAGAAAAATTACCTGTTTGCAAAATGTTATAACAGAAACTAAGAAAAAAGTGATGAATAAATACCAGCAACATAAAGAAAGCTCCATTTGTGTCAAAAAATGATAAACATGTCAAGTACAGTGTTACATGACCACTCGATTGTGATAAAAATAGGCCTGTGCATGAAGGGGGTGAAAATGCTCAGTAGGCAAGTGGTTAAAAGGGATGTCTATATCACTTGCTACCATGTCCAGACAAAAAATGTTCTTGAGAATGAAACTGCTTCTTTAAAGATTCAACAATTCTCTCATTTCTAAATAGAGAATTCAGAGAACCAGAGAACAGTGCAAGGCATTTTTTCCAAAAAAAAAATAAAAAATTCAAAACAACAAAATGAACAGTTAAAATATTTTTCTAAAGTTCAGCTGTTCTTTGTTTAATCTGCTTGCAGATTAAAGCCGGCCACAGGCAGTTGAAATCTGGGCTGATTCAGCAGGGACCGGCTGAGATCCATACTAAGTATGGGTAGGCTGATTGTACTCAAGTTGATCGATTATTCAACTCAGGTACAACCAACCTGTTGGATTTTTCATGCAATTATTGCCAGCATCTTTAGCCGTGGAGCTATTTTATTCAGTGAATCTAGTGATTCTCTTTCCTGTAACATGCGGTTGCAGGAAAGAAAATCTTACAGTTTTTGGCCAACTTAGTTAGGTCCCATTGGATATATCACTGGCTCTCATGAATGACTCTAAGCATTCCTTCACAGTTTCAAGAGCTAAAGTTACCATATACAACAGCAATTTGTTATCCTTGGAGAGGGTGTCTCTGATCTAAATAGATCTATTCAAGCGGTCTAAGGGACATGTCAAGTATTTTATTATACCAACTTTCCCAAATACATCTGTATTTCTGTCTGACAAGATTTTACAGCCTGACAACCAACATACAGAATCTCTGCTTTGCATCTGTATTTATCTTTACAGCCAATATGGAGGAAGAGTCCCAGACGGCCGAGGTAATTCTGCACAACGCTGGAGAGAGATGGGGCTCAGGTAAGTATTAGGGGGTGGTGGGGTAGCTGCTGCACATAGAAGGCTTTTTATCTTAATGCATAGTATGCACTAAGATAAAAAAAACCTTCTGCCTTTACAACTCCTTTAACATTTCTGTCAAATTCTATTATTGTCCCAATGAAGGGATTTCCCCTAATCTCATCAATATTGCTTTTGGAGACAAATGTTTAGGGTAAAGCTCTCCAGTTGGCACATAGACAGTTATATATCCACTTTTGCTTATCAGAATGGGTCAGGGTTAGAACCTCTGTGAAGTTTGCTTCATTCCCACTGGTGAGATTCTCCTAAATGTAGGTTTTTTGACAATGTTCTAAATGACATTCAATGAAGAGAAGCTTTGCCAGAGGGATTCTAAAGATGACCATACATCTTCCAATATACAACCCATGCACAGTATATGCAATGTTCAACTCCTGGCCAAAGTTTTTTCAGAAACCAACATTACAGAATCTGTAGTTCTCTCTGGATTTCTTTTTATTCATTTTATTTTCACAAAAGGTACTTTTACTCCCTAACTGACTTTGATAACAGAGTCACTTTCACTGCTGAGGATTTTTTTATTTTTTATTTTTCACAAACATGCCAAAACGCATTTTTGATATGACAACACTCTTAAAACCCCCAAAAACAGCATATTTCCTGAAGGCAGAGGGCCCATAGAATAAAAACAGTATAATTGCAATTTTTTATGTCACAACTGTCAATCACGTCTATATTTTCAGCTTTTCAGATATTGGACAACCATTCTACAAACTATGTCTTCAATATTTAATACTACCTTACCTCAAAATCCTACCATTTGTCTCTTGGGAGCTCTAGACAAGGAATTGTTTACACCCCCCTGTATTTGCTGCTATATTAAGACTTATTTTTATTACTCGTAAATTGATAGCTTATCTCTGGATGTCTTCCCATGCCCCTAAGACACAACAGTGGATAAAACAGCTGAACTCCACACTGATACATGAGAAATGAACATACCAACACTGGAATGCCACTAGGAAATGTATGCCTCTATGGTAAACCTGGTTGGAAACCCTGGGGTTAGCTCCACCCAAATTGATTATGGATAGGCTTATTCAGATATGACCCTTTAACTTCTTTCATGGTACTTACCTTATGGTCTATAGTGCTAGTTACTCGAAGAGACAGTAATGGGGAAAATCACTCAGACTAGAGCAAATATGCCTTGGAGAAAAATGTGTATTGTTCTCCTACAATAAGATTACCATTGCAACCTGCCACACTGAGTTTGTGTTTTTCTTTGGTTATTAGTTTTGTGCGTGTAATGTAGATTATATACAAGTATTTGCTAGACCTTTATGCTGGAAATATTCTTGGGTTTGCAAAACTGTCATTATGTCAGTATGTGCACACACCAAAAGTATTTAAATAAAAAAATGAATTCAAATGAATTTTAGTATACACAAGCACAATACAATCTCTAAATTTCCATGAAATATAAATGACAGGGTGGAGTAAATGGATACCAAATATGTTAAGACTCAAAATTAAGTGTGTGCCATTGAACAGCCTGTTGCTGTGATATCCAATATGGTTCCAAGGCTGTGGATGGATGATTACTGATAACATGCTGTTATAAGACCATCTATATTTTGGGGTTTTATCACTTGGTAAGAGGCTGCAATTGGCAGTGATGTTGAATTCACAAGACTGCTTATTGTCATTCACAAATGGAAACATATGACAAGATTTGCAATGGCGATAGAAACTTCCTACACATAAATATTTGTTTCATTTGGACATTTGCATATATGTGTTGGACTTTCATCAGGATTTATGTTTATCGATTTATTAACCACCTAAGGACCAAGCGTCTTTCTGAGACTCAGTGTTTACAAGTTAAAATCATTTTTTTCTTGCTTGAAAATTACTTAAAACCCCCAAACATTATATATATTTTTTATAACACCCTAGAGAATAAAATGGCGGTCATTGCAATACTGTACGTCACACCGTATTTGTGCAGCGGTCTTACAGGTGCCTTTTTTTTAAAAAAAAAAATCATTTTTGAGTTAAAAACCAAGACAACAGTAACTTTGGCACTTAAAAATCTCCATCGGCGACATTTAAAATTTTCGGCAAGTTACCAGTTTTGAGTTACAGAGGAGAGCTAGTACTAGAATTATTGCTCTCACTCTAACGATCGCTGTGATACGTCACATGTGTGGTTTGAACACCGCTTTCATATGCGGACAGGACTTACATATGCGTCCACTTCTGTGTGTGAGCTCGGTGCGACGGGGATTATTTAATTTTTTTTTTTTATTATTTATTTTACTTTTTATTCATTATTTTTACACTGTCCATTTGAAAAAAAAATTGTGTCACGTTTATTCCTATTACAAGGAATGTAAACATTCCTTGTAATAGAAAAAAGCATGACAGGTCCTCTTAAATGTGAGATCTGGGGTCAAAAAGACCCCTGATCTCATATTTACACTACAATGCAATAAAAAATAAAAAATAAAAAATAAATAAATGTCATTTGAAAAAAAAAATCCCTCTGAGAGCATTGGGCGGAAGTGAGGTTTGATGTCGCTTCCGCCCTTCAATGCTATAGAGTTGAACGTGAGTCATCTTCCCCTCAGTCAGCATCCAGGCATTGAGGGGAGAGGATCCAATCGTCTCCGCCACTGCCGAAGGCTCCGGTAAGTGGCGGAGATGACCGGAAAGCGGCAGGAGGAGGCACCTCCCCCATTCCTGATTAAAGTGATCTCACGGCAAATCTGCCACAGAGGCCACATTTATCTGAAAGCAGACCGCCCACTGTAAAAAACAATACTGGGGTTATGGTAGCTATCTGCTACCATAACAACGGTATTCCACATCAAAGTACCGTTGTAAAACGATGGTGGGCAGTCCGTAAGTGGTTAATTGTTTTTCGTTTTTTTTTTGCGTAACTTTGAATTTTCATTTTTTAAAATTGTATTTGGATGTATGATGTTGGTGCACATATAACATTTATTTTTGATAATATTATGATCATTTGTATTGGGATACTAAGAGACATTTACTTTAGTAACAGCGCAACATTTATATTCCTTTCCAAATCATGTGCCTGCAACACGGCAAAAAACTATGATATCCAACATTGTCCATAGGCAACATTTTAAAAGCCTTTACAGGTCACCAACCTAGAGTTAATGAACATGTGGTACCTAGCATGTGTTGCACAATCATTGTTTATTTGTGTGTGCTGTATGCCTATGTTTATGTGAATATGTGTGTGTTCAAGAAGTCAGATAGCTTTATTTTTTAAATTAATTTTTATAATATATTTTTTAATTTATGCACTTTTTTAAATACCTCAAATATGGGCTGATAAGCCCCCTGTGTGAACAATTTTTGAGTGGCAGGTACCCTTTTAATTTTGCACCTTTTTGCTTAACTTTATTGTCGTTACAAATCAGCTGATAAGCCCTCCTATGTAATAACACTTTTTGAGTGGCAGGTACTCTTTATGGAGACATCAGTTGTCTGGATGCTTCACCTGACTTGGAACTGATGGCATACTTCACAGGATATATAAAGGAATAATGCTCCACTCGCCATCTCTGGGATCTTTTGGACACCTGATGGCTCCCCTGCACTCAGAAAACTCTGATCAAGAACACAGCATGCTCAGTTGCTGCTTCACTTGACTTTCCTAGCTTGAAACTGATGACATACTTTACAGGAGATATAAAGGACTAGATGCTCCACTCACCATCCTAATATATATTTTTTTATTTATTTCATAATATTTTTTTTTTTTTTACACATTTTCGCTTAACTTTATTGTTATCACAAATCAGCTGATAAGCCCCCATATGTAATAACACTTTTTGAGTGGCAGGTACTCTTTATGGAGACATCAATGGTCCTTTGGACACCTGGTGTCTCCCTTACACCCAGGAAACTTTGATAAAGGATACAGCATGCTTAATGAATGCTTCACCTAGCTTGGAACAGACGGCATACTTTACAGGATATATGCAGAAATAAATGCTCCACTCGCCATCCTGGGGTCTTTTGAACACCTGATGCCTTTCCCCGCATTCAGGAAACTCTGAATGAGAACACAGCATGCTCAATTGCTTCACTTGATTGACAACATACCTTACAGGAGATATAGAAGACTAGATGCTCCACTTGCTAGCCTGATAAATACAGTATCTTTCTATTTTTTTATAATATATTTTTTTATTTTGCACCATTTCACTTACCGGTAACTTTACTGCTGTCACAAGTCAACTGATAAACCCGCAAAGCAACAATATGATTTTTTAGTGACAGGTACTCTTTATGGATACATCAGTGGGCCTCTTGGACACCTGATACCTTCCCTGCACACCGGAAACTCCGATAAAGAACACAGTATGCTCAGTTGATGCTTCACCTAGCTTGGAATCAATGGCATATTTCACAGGATATACTGTATAAAGGAATAAATGCTCCACTCATCATCCTGATATACTGTAGGTGCCTGGGGACTTAGGAGGGGGCACAGGGCAAGAAGTAAGGTAGGGTCTCCCCAGTGGAGTCACAAACAGACTAAAAAGTCTGATTGAAACAAGGAACCTTTTCCTGACACTCAATGGAGTGAATTTTCCAGTTGCCTAGTGAAAATAAAAAACAAGTTTTTTTGTTCAAAGAACATTAGCATATTATTAGATCCTTCGAACAAATCATTAAGGACTTCCCAAAGCCATGTTAACTGATATTTTATTTACTGTAGTTTTCCTTTTTGTATGTACAGATCAAATAATGAACTGATTAAAGCAGACGGTGGTGCTGCAGTCCTGTTTGAATAATCTACTGTGATGGGCACTTTGTCTGGTAATAATGATTAATTTTGGCCAAGCCTGAAATATTTGTCATGAAATCTATGTCAGTTTAATGTTTAACTGTCATTAGCTGCATGCGTGCTATGACGAGATTTATTTTAAACTGTGTAAACCCCAGTAATGGTAAAAAAACAAAGCAGAGTTATCTGTGAAAGATGTATTACGCAAGGCAGTACAAAAGCCTTCTGCTTTATCTTTCTGTAACATAACAGATTGCAGCAATATTTTCAACTGCTGGTGCAAGCTGTGGCTGCCATGTACAAATCTGTCTATTTAAGCCTCTCTACAGTCCCGTTAGGCATCGCCCTACAAAATACCAGTGTTGTTGTCCAAGTATCCGCTCGCCACCCTGATGCATTGGCATCCTCTACCTCATTTCTCCAGCTGGAAAACCCACTACAAGATCATATCCAAAAAAACGTCTGCCAACATTCTTAGCTTAGCGTGCAGGAGTTTGTATGACCACAAGCAAAACTTTCCTTTAAGGCTTATCGACATTCTTTTTTTAAAGCATCTATGGAAACATAGTCCATTACTTTAAATACATGTGGATATAGTAGCAACAGTCTTATAGTATGTGTAAATCAAATGTACCCATTCTTTATGGTTGTCAACTTAACAGAAAGCAGAAAGCATATAATATACTAAAAGGCAATATGCTTGGACATAAAATAAGATCTGATATCAGTTTGACAAAAAAGGCAGATATAGTTATTGTATGGGCTCTTAGCATATGCTTTTTGTGTATATCACTTTGTTTGTTAATTAAATATTATTTTTTTCACAAAAAAATGCATATACTATATACATTATAATGGTTAATTTTGTTTGCAATTCAAAATGTTCCTTCAAATTAGAAGTAATGAATGAAGTAGAGTTACAGGTGAAAAATGTGAAAAACAGGCAAGCAGCAGAAAAAGTGTAAGAATTGCTAAACATATAATAATGGGGTAAACTGAAAAAGATGTTATTAAGAAATAACAAGTTTATTTTACTTGTTTTTAATTGTCATTTAACAAAATACTATACTATTACTCTTTAAAATACTATATTCTTACGGCCATGAAAGTAAAATATTGATGTATTAGAGAGATATGAATAAATATGCCACGATCCAGGAGTTTTAGGATGCTCATAATTAATTAGAGGGTTAATTCCTTTCTTCTTTCTCCTAAAGGTGATATCTCTTGCTCAAAAAAACTTGGTGACTTGAGATCATGGTGCAGGAATGCTAGCTTTCAGTGCTAAAAGATTTGTAACCTAGTAGTAAACATTTGAAAGAGTTAGATTAGATATTAGTTTAGGGTTTGGATATTGAGATTCACACTTAGAATTAAAATTAAGGTTAAAATAAATTGAAACTCTAAGACCACTTTCTGTATATATGCACTTACTCAAGTGTTAGCTGCACATTATTGATCTGGAACATCTTCCTAAAAGGGATCATTCCTGTTCAGTGTATTTCAACATGACCCACTCGTAGACTTCTTAACAGGGGGGGAAGTGATTGGGTGTCAAACAGTAGGACAGTTAGTGGACAGTTGCCACATTAATAAAGCTGAACTCTAGATATATAGAAAGGCCACACATTAACCTAGATCTGTATTCATCGCAACATCATTAAATGTATTTTCAAATGTAAGTAGTGTAAGTGACTGAATTTGATCTGAGATCAACATCTTGCGTTCTCTGCACAGCAGGGCTTGAGTGCGAGAATAAGAAGTAGCGCAAGGGGCCAATCAGTTCATGTGCTGACAAGGAACATGCTGACAGTACTGACAAGAGAAAAGGGCAGTGTGACAGGATCGGGTGTTCATGGAGGTGGTTGGTGACGTGATATTCAGAGTCGGTCCTTTGCACTGTAATGTAAAGGGGCACTGTGATATAAAGGGGACTGTAATCGACTGTAATGATTACAGTGTCCATTTAAAGTGCAGTCCCCCTCTTTTCTCTCTAATCATAGTGCCCCCTTTTACTCTCTGCATCCCCCTTTGGCAGGGCAGAGGCAGGATTCAGCCTGTGTGTTCTCTGCAGGGAGCTGCAGATCTGGATCATATTAACAAGCAGTCATGGCTGCATAGTGGGAGGTGAGTGGCAATTGCAGTCTGTGTTAGCTCCTTTCAGACAGTGTTCACCACTTACCTCCCACTGTGCGACCCAGCCATCAACAGGCCACTCTTGTTAGGACATGTGTCCCCGGCCCACCAGAAAAATGCCCAGTGTGCCCTATGGCTAATCTGGGCCAGCGTATAGATATGAATTCAGGCTAAGTACTAGAGATTAATTTTACTGTTAGTTTAAGTATTAGTATGAAGTGCAGGTTAGTGTTAGTGTTGAATAAGAATTTTGGGCAGATGAATAAAACACAAATGAATACAAATTAATACTATTATGGATACAATAAAACATAAGGTAATGTGTTTCAATTCAACTAGCTTAAACATCTTAATTTTAATTTAGTATCATCCTATTGTAATCCCTGCAAGTAGAAATCAGACTGGGTGAAGCATAGGCAGCAATAAGGGTCAGTGACCTCATCAGTCTGCTGCTGGCTATGTACTGTCCTATAAAAGACTGAGGGCAGGGAGGAGACCAAGTTGTATTACTTAACTGCACTAAAACAAAACTCAAAGTGTTTGTTAACCAAAAAAAAAAAAACAGATCCCGTTTAGTGTTGAGCGAACCCGGACTGTAACGTTCGGGTCCGTACCGAACTTTCGGGTGTCCGGGACCCGGACCCAAACACGGACATTTCAAAAAACGTTCGGGTCCGGGGTTCTGGTATTTTACTCCACGTGTTGAGAAGCTGCAGGGTGGCCAATCAACCAAGCGTCTCACTGGTTTGCCCTTAGAAGCCATCACAGCCATGCCTACTAATGGCATGGCTATGATTGGCCAGTGCATCATGTGACCCAGCCTCTATATAAGCTGGAGTCACTTGATGCTGCAGTCACATGCTCTTGGGTTAGCTATAGGGAGAGGGAGCTGACGGCATCAGGGAGAGATTAGAGACATTTTAACAACATCTGATCCTGAATCCTGAGATAGATTACTACTGCTGTGCTGTTGCTCTGAGGACAGATAGCAGAAATT
>BLSH010319998.1:1251094-1274368 GCA_018402905.1 Glandirana rugosa | reverse complement strand
TGCCTGTTACTTAGTTACTTTAGTTACCCCTGGGCTTGAAAATCCGTGTTTTTACCGACATTGTTTCAGGACCTTTCGGGATCTCCCGACGTTTTCCTTCATTTTACCCCCATTCCCATCCCGTTCACGGGATGTTTTTTTACCCCTGTCCCTTTATTGAAATTTATAAAAATTTTTTTATTTTTGTATTTTTTTCGTTTTTACCTCCACTTACACCTAGTAGAAGTTTGACACAGACTTTTCATAATTAATTGCCATCTTCGGTATATTGACAAGATTTTAGTAGAAGCTACCCTTACCCCCATTTTACTTCCTTTTGCAGCCCTCTAGGGCTTTCCAGGACTTTGTTACAGCCATTTTTGTGCCTAAAAGTTCGGGTCCCCATTGATTTCATTGATTCATTGTCCGTGCGATCGTTCGGGTTCCGTCCGGACCCGGACTTTGTCCCGAAGTTCGGACGGCAGAACCCGAACTTCCAGAGGTTCGCTCAACTCTAATTATTTGCACAGATTCACTTAATATTTATTGAGTTTATGCAGATATTAAAATACACTGTAGGTTTATGTGTATTCACTCATTGCGCTGCTGTGAACTCACCAGTTATAGGTTTTCACCATTTGTATATACATACACTATATTTTGGAAAATGTATTGGGATGTCTGCCTTTACACGTACATGAACTTTAATGGCATCCCATTCTTAATCTATAGGGTTCAATATTGAGTTGGCCCACCTTTTGCAATTATAACAGCTTCAACTCTTCTGGGAAGGCTGTCCACAAGGCGTAGGAGTGTGTTTATGAGACTGTTTGACCATTCTTCCAGAAGCGCATTTGTGAGGTCAGGCACTGATGTTGGACAAGAAGGCCTGGCTTGCAGTCTCCGCTCAAATTCATCCCACAGGTGTTCTATCATGTTAAGGTCAGGACTCTGTGCAGGCCAGTCAAGTTCCTCCACCCCAAGACATATTCATAAAGACTTGGATGAGTGAGTTTGGGACCATAATGTCCTGTGCTGCCAGTGTAGTGCTACACAATACATCACAATACACAGCCTCCGGAGTAAGTATACATCATAATGCTCATAGTGACAAGAGCTTATTGATCAATGCGGATACACTGACTAATGAGAAGCTCATCTAATGCTTCCTCTACTGGTAAGGTATCCGAGAGGAAATAAGCAGTTTGGTGAGTGTGGTCACGTGGTAATGCTGACCAATGAGCACTTGCCATTGATAGCATTAAGATGAATACTGGAGTTGATTCAACCTTTAATTTTTCATAAAAAGCTGAACTTATCATTTAAGTTTAGTGACTCTACATGAATGCCCTTTACAAATAATTGGCTACTCAACTATTTAAAATTATTGTAAGTCTCCGTGTTGTCCAGAATTCAAATTTGCGTTGGGTCAACACTTTGTTTTAAAACTTTACTTACTTAGGATGCGCAAAGCAATGCTTATAAATACTCAGGAGACTTTATACAATCTTCCAACAATTGCAATCTTCCATGGGTTAAAAAAAGCTAATTTGCACTAATTAATCTCAAGTGCAAATCTTTTTTTTAAGTCCCCTAACAGGCATATAACTTCTTTCTGTTTCTTCAGGAATTTAAATCTTGTGGTATAATTTATAAATGGTAATGAATTCTCTTTATATTAGTGTATTATTTGACTGCTAAGACCTTAATGAAAAATATATAACCATAGTTAATGTTGGAAGATATGCAATATTAAAAAAAGGAAAAATTACTATTTAATCTGGTGATCATAAAAAAGTATGTCAAAACAGAGCCAAGAATATGTAAAACAAAACTTTTTGGTTGATGATAACATCTTTTAACATATATTTTAATTCACAATAATTAAAACAGGGATTAAAAGGTATTGTAAAAATTATTCATTTGAATTATTTGGAAACTTTTTTTGCTTTTCTTGAAATTTAAAGAACAGTTGTAAGCTTTGTATATTCACCTAAATATATGTATCCATATCCAATCTGCTGAAAATCAAGTGTATCTGAATCCAAATAAATAAATAAATAAATATATTGCAGTTTACCCATCCTCCGATGTTGTGACTACATTCGTTTTAGTTTTTTTTCACCTACTAATTCACCTTCAAGATTTCTAGCAAGATATAGTAAGTAATTTTGCACTTAGGTTAAGTTTACATACCCTTGTTAGGTTTACATACCCTTCAATTATGATTGTCTGCACATGTATATGCAGAATAGCATGCTTGTTATACTCACTGTGGAACTTAAGGGGTTAGTCCTTTGCATTGTGTAAAAAGGCTCTTTCATCCTATATGGACAGATCCTTCCCTCCTGCATTGTCTCTCTTGGCGAGGCCATATAATACACAGTGAGGGTAGTCCTCCTGCACATGCTCAGTTTGGTCTCTATTGCTGGAGAGAACATTTCCTTGTTCTCAGAGCTAGCCAGGTCACATGATATTGGCATCACACATGTGGGCGTGTATACAGGCTATAGTGGAAATCTCGTCCTACCTGAAAACTGAGCACTCTGCGGACCCTGCAGTTTATCACGTCACCGTGGTATACAGATCAGCTAAAAAGGTATATAGTGCCAGTATTTTAATGTAAAACAAAGATTTATAAGCTATGGGCACTGTGGGGAGGCAAATTAACTATTTTTAGTATAATAGTTTTTATTGGGTTACAATCATAGTGAGCAATATAACATTCAGGAAACAGAACATTGTTAACATAGAGTTAGTTACAGCAGAAAAAATGTACACGTATTAAGTTCCAGGTTGAATGTACATCAAGTTCTGAGGTACTATTACAAAAAAGATTGTAAAATGATAAAGCCGTACAATGGCAACCCGATACCCCATAGGGGAGACATTGACATTAACATTTCGTAACTTAGATGGTAGAGATTGTCGCCACCTCAGGCTCTCCATATCACCTCTATTTGACGTCGACCCTGGGGTCAGCACCCCCCCAGGCCCGCCCCACCAGGGAACAAGCTGCGGGCCTGAGGCAGGCACGGCCCCAGTGTCTCCATACTGGAGGCGATTGGGCGCCACACTTTCACCCTCAAAAAAAAATTACTTCAAATGAATGAGAATTAGAACCTGGTGGAAATAAAACATCAACAAGAGTGTGAGCATAAGTCTGGTCCTGGATTTGCTTTGTTAAGAAAAAATATTGAATAAAGGGAAATAGAGGAAGAGGGAAGGGGGACATATAAAAAAGGTCAAGAGAATAATGATTTAAGCTTTTCGGGGCCACATCAACCAATCTGAGTGGTATCTTTCAGCTCTACCTTCTTTGTAAGCTAAGATTTTTTCTAGCTGAGAGATATCATTAACGATTCTTATAACCTCACTGACATTGGGTATATCATTGGTTCTCCACTTTCTCACCACAACCGATCGAGCCGCCATAAAGACATGCATGGATAGTGATCTTAGAGAGACATGAATATGGGAAATATTGATGCCTAAAATTGCTTGTTCTATATTAGGTTTAATAAAGTTGCCTGTAACTTTGGAAATTAATTTAAAAATGTCATTCCAAAAACTGCGAAGATGTTTGCAGGACCAGGGTGTGTGTAATAATGTACCGACTTGTCCGCACCCCCTCCAACAAAGATTTGAATTCTTTTTAGAAAATTTAGCTAATATGTAGGGCGTGTAGTGCCATCTTAATAGTATTTTTATGGAAAGTTCCCTGTAGTTGATGCACCGAGAGTATCTGTAATTATGTTTAATTGCACCTAACCATTGTGCGTCTGAATAACTCCTGCCCATTTCTTCTTCCCATTTCTGTAAAGGTGAAGGTTTGCTAAACTTGGATTTGGAGTTTAAAGTGTTGTAAATCAATGAAATGCCTTTGGATTTAGGATTCGGTAATTCTGTAGTCTTGAAATGTTTGTAGGCGTAGTAGCGAGACTATCCGTAGATAGGAAAATTTTTCAGAATTGGGTAATCCATAAGTAGATGATAGATACGGGAAGGATCTAAGATTGTCACCTACATATAGATCTTGGAGATTAGTTACGCCTTTGTTTTTCCATAGTGACAGGTCTATGTTTGGTATACACCATTCTATGATTTCTAGGGGATTTGGAATTTTTATGGATAAACCGGGTAGGTCAGCTTGTTTAAGATTGTGTATGAGATATATCCAAGCCTGAACGGTAGCTAATATTGTGGGATGGTCTTGAGGTATGCCCCTAGGATTATGTGTTCCAGACATTAGAAAGGACAGTGGAGATTTATGTTTCATCCACGCTCTTTCAAGTTGGAACCAAGGTTTGGGAGGGAGATTGTTGAGCCATGATTTAAGTTGGTCCAAGATCGTAGCCATGTAGTAGTCCTTAAGGTCCGGGAGGCCTAGGCCTCCCACCGAGGCATGCTTCCTCTGCATACCCGGTGGGTACCTTGCTTTTTTACCGGCCCAAATGAATTGAGATACAAGTTTTTGCATGTTAGAGAAAAAAGTATTAGGAATTGGGATGGGAAGGGTTCTAAATTTGTACAGTAGTTTTGGTAGGAGATACATTTTATAGGCTGCTAGTCTACCGGACCACGAAAGGTAATACGTTTTTATTCTGTTCATTTCTTTCTGCAGCTCTGGAATGAAAGGTTCAAAGTTTACTTTATATAAGTTCCTAACTGGGAACGTTAATTTGACACCGAGGTAGGGCAATGGGGAGTCCCGCCAACAGTAGGGAAATTTCAGGGAGAGCTCTAATTTCATTTTGGGGCTAGTAGCTATACTCAATATTTGTGATTTAGATGCGTTGATTTTATAATATGCTATCTCACTAAATTGTCTTAGAGTCTCATGAACCTCCGGTAGAGAAGTAGACGGGTCTGTAATTGATAATATAACATAGTCTGCAAACAGCGAAACAGTATGTTTATGACCCTGAGAGGTTATACCTTTTATATTTGGGTTGGATCTGATTTTCTCCGCCAGAGGTTCCATAAGCAAGACAAAAATTATCGGAGACAGGGGGCACCCCTGCCTGGTGCCATTAGTAATTTCAAAATTCCTAGAGAATAGCCCTTCTGTAAATACAAATGCTGAGGGTGCGGAATAGAGAGCTGAGATCGCTGACAAGATCTGACCATGCATACCAAATTTACGAAGAACCTCATTGAGATAGCCCCAGTGGATCCTATCGAAGGCCTTCTCCGCATCCAAAGCAAGAAGCAGAGAAGGCCTTCCTGAACCCTCCATGGAATGTAAAAGATTTATCATCCTTCTCGTGGCATCAGAGGCCTGCCTGCCTGACACGAAGCCCACCTGGTCTGGATTTATCAGGTTTGGAAGAAGTCTGCTTATTCTATTCGCCAATAACTTGGCATACATCTTTACATCCACATTCAGCAACGAGATAGGTCTAAAATTTTTTGGCTCATTTGGCTCTTTCCCTGGTTTGGGAAGAGTGACAATTGTTGCAGTCAACATTTTCGGAGGAAATTTGGCAGTGGAAGCTGCAGTCTGAAAGACCCTCAACAGGTAAGGAGATAAAATTTCTGAGAAAGATTGGTAGTATTCGGAAGAGTACCCATCAGGACCTGGGGATTTATTTTTTGGTAAACATTTAATTATTGTTGCCAATTTGTGTTCCGAAAAGGGTTGGTTCAATTTTTCAAGATCCTCAGAATTAACAGCAGGGAGAGCTACCGACTGTAAAAAATCAGAGATAGTATGGGTTGTAGGCTGTGGAGTACCAGGATCTCTATTCAGGTTGTACAGAGATTCGTAGTAATCGCAAAAGGCATTGGCGATATCAGCTGGGTTATAAACCTTAGTTTTCGTGATAGGGTTGTAAATGTAACTGATTTTTTGTTTGATCATTGTGTCCTTCAATTGAGTCGCTAAGTGCTTCCCTGCTCTGTTGCCATACCCATACGAAGCAGCCCTCAATTTTTTGACGGCCCCTTCACGTTGGCACAACAACAAGGATCTGAGTTCTTGTCTTTTGTAGAATAGTTGTTCTCTAAGTGTTTGTGAGGTGGCGGATTTATTGTCTCTTTCTAATTGTGCAATAGAGGATAGAAGGTCTCTCAGCTGCCGCTCCCTTCGCCTTTTAATTCTGGTAGACAGTTGAATGAGTATGCATCTAACATAGACTTTGTGCGCATTCCATAAGGTAAAGGGATCCTCGACCGAGGGGGCATTAATTGTAAAGTATTCTTTCAGAGTGTCCGATAACAATTTTCTATATTCAGGTTGGGAAAAAATGAGGGTGTCATTTCGCCATCTATTTGCCCTAGTCTCGGCCCGAAGATCCCCCACCGTCATGGAAACTGGTGCGTGGTCAGACCAGGTTATGTTATGAATTTCAGACTTAGTTACATTCTGCAATAGGAATCTATCCACCAAAAATAAATCTATTCTAGAGTATGTTCAGTGAACATTTGAAAAAAAAGTGAAATCTCGTTCATTAGAATGCTGACATCTCCAGACATCATATAGGTTCGCTGTAGTAAGAAATTTATCCACAGAGGCTCTATGCTTCTTGGGCCTGGCATGGCCGGAGAAGTCAAGGTCTTTGTTTGGAATGGCGTTGAAGTCTCCGCAGATGATTGCATAGCCTTGTTGTAAACGGATAATTTTTTTCCAGAGTTTGTTCAGGAAGGAAATTTGCTTAGTATTAGGTAAATATACGTTGACCAAAGTGTATTTAGTTTGGTTGATTTCACAGATAACAATTAAGAATCTCCCTTGAGGATCTTCTACTTTATCCAATATGGAGAGTTGTAGAGAGTCTTTAAATGCAATGGCCACTCCTCTTTTTTTACAGGGTGCATTGGACATTAGGACAAGAGGGAATTTCTTGTGTTTGAATGTGGGAGGGTTGTGAGAGTTGAAATGAGTTTCTTGAAAACAGATAATATCGCACTTTAAAGTGCTCGCTTCTTTCCAGGCCAGCTGTCTTTTAAAAGGGCTGTTTAGACCTTTAACATTTAATGAGGATATGCGGAATGACATTGTGTCGTCTGTTGAGGGATATTAAAACAGAGTTCAGGTAACAGTTAAAGAGAGGTAAGAGCTGGTGTGTTGAATGAGGGGTTCCTCTAGTTCTATGTTATCTGGGGCTGATCAGCGATGATAGGTAGAGTGGGATTCAAACGTAATTTACAATGTGGTCCCCGAGCACACTCTTAGAGAGGTAGGAGGGTGTACTTTCGAAGTTGTGGGTGCAAACGTTGCAACAGTAGGTAGGTAAGTAGTATCGACAGATGAGAAAGGAGAGTGTCCAGTAAAAATAGGCGATTCTGTGTGAATCTGTGTGGTCAATTGACCACTCAACTTGGGGGGTAGAGAGAGTAGAAATGACTGGTTACCTCCATTAGGCTGCCAGAGCCAGTGTTGAGATGATGTCAAAGAATCTCCAAGGTCATTCAACGTCGTGGTCTATATCTTCATTCTGGGAGGTAGCAATGTCCGGAGGTATGTTGTTAGAGATCTCTTGGTTCTGCAAAATGTTCCACTTCTGCAAGAGAGAGAGCCCTTCCTTCACTGTTGTGATCACATATGTTTTTTCTTCTTTCGTGATCAGCAACTTGGCTGGGTACAGCCATCTGTAATCGTGGCTAGTTGTCTTCTTTGCTGTAAGGTAAAGGCTGAAAAGTCATTAAAGAAAGACAATTCTTGTAGGTTATCTGGAAGGTTGTCTCGGTATCTTATAGCCCTCATGAAACGGTCTTTGGTGTGGAAAAAGTGGACTCTTGCTAGTGTATCTCTTGGGAGATGCTCTGGAATATGTTTAGGCCTGGGGAGTTTGTGAATACGATCAATAATAAGATCCTCAAGTGGAGCCTCTGGTAAGGCCTCACGAAGCACGTTTTTGAAAAATTTGTGCAAGTCTGTGGGTTTGATCGATTCTGGGATTCCCCGAATTTTAACATTATTGCGTCTGGAACGATCCTCCAGGTCAGCAAGTTTCATTTTCATTTGCCAGAGTTCATCTTCCCTTTCATTATGGGCATCCACTAGTTCATTAAATGTGGACGCAAAAGATCCCATTTTAGATTCAATGTGTGAGACTCTATTGCTGACCTCCTTTACCTCCGATTTAAATTGTGTTGCCAAAGACATAATATCTGTATGGATAGTAGATCTCAGGGACATTAACATGTCTTTCAGTGTCGTATCTAGGAGTGGTATATCAGCCGTAGGAAAGTTTGAAATAGAATCTTGTAATTCTCTAGTGTCGTCCAGCGAAATATTGAAGTCACTGGTAAGGGAGATATTAGGAGAGGGGTCATTCATTTTTTGTTTGGATTTTGCTGGGCTGGCTGAGGGAGAGGTGTGGAGCTCCTCCTCATCCTGTAAAAGTTTAGATAGATTCGTAGGTTTATGTTTAAGACCATACCTGGTCTGATCTGTTGGTTGCTGCATTGTATGAGGGTTATCACCATTGTGAAATAGTAGGTGTTTATTGGGGTGAGAAAAAAAGTCTGTCATTTTTCCTGGTTTTGATCCCTCTCTCTTCTTTTTGGACGGCATGAGTGTTTGTAAATGGTGTGGCAATGTTAAAATTTTGCCGGATATACCAGTCACTAGTATTAGTGAGAAGTCTGGCAGCCTTAACGGAGATTATAAATGCATTACATGTTGAATTATGTTATATATCTCCAATTGATCAGGTAACAATGGGGAAGTGTATGTATAGAAGACAGTTCTTGTATTATATAGTGCAGATAGGAGAGTCAATATCACCAGTTCAGGTGTACCAAGATGGCCGCTGTAGAACTCTGAGTTAGATCCAAGATATATAATGGGAATATTGTGCTGGATCAACTGACACCTCTGGAACTTCTCTTCCACTATTAAATATGAAAGTTATATGTTGAAACTGTTTTAGAATGACCCGTGCACATGTGGTGTGGAGTAGGCTTTATCAGCAGAGGGCTCCGAGTCACACCAGGCCGCTCCACAGGCCGTTCAATTAATTGAGATAAATTGAGTCTGCAGGGGTGAATTCTGCTTTATATATATATACAAGGGTCCGCACACTGTCCCTATGCCTCCCGATCATCCAGGGAAGTCCCGCAATGAAGGCCGGAACGGCCGTTCCGACTAGGCCGTAAAGCCGCGGCCTAAATTTTTGGCTCCGAACCGCCGATCATGGCGGAACTTCACGATCTTACTCTCAGGAGTATGGAGAAGGTATATTACCTTGACTGTGGGCTTCTAGTTGTCTCAAGGCCACGGATTCAGGCAGATTGTTAGCCGATGATCCGGAGTTCTGTCTCCACACGTCTTGCCTCATCCGCGGCTAGCCACGCCCCCCCCAAATTAACTATTTTTATATTACTGGGTTTAGTAACACTTTAAATAGTTGCATACAGATCATATTTTTGTAGTATCACACAATTCAGAATGCAGACAGCTGTTGTTATACAGTCTAATTCTCTGTACATTAGACAGGTCTGCAAGAGTATGCAACTTATCCTTTTTAATACATTTAGGCACACTAAATACATTTGCAAGTATAATCCCTTACCTCTGCATTTTTTTTTCTCTGTGTTTTAACAGTCAGATCCAGGAAATGTACAGTCAGCTATCTCCAGTATCTGGCAGGTCAATGTGGTGGAGAGGAAACATCTTTGGATGGCAGGTCATTGTGATTGATGATGAACTACATTGCTGACAACATGATTAACTATGGGTTTACACCAGAGTACATTGTTTACATTTTTAAATATAATTTTAATAAAAGATTGTTTCACAGTGTTTATTTGCATTTTACGTTTTTTTGGGGGAATTACTTTTTGGTGAACTTATAGGAATCTTGAAGCCTCCATACTACTGCCTTCAAATGATAGAATCAATGGCACTTTTATAATGTCCCTGACCTGTTTGTCCGTCTTGGGAAAGGGGACCACACATTCCCTCACATGGCAATGATTCTAGACTTTCTGCCTCAGAGAGTAGATCTTCTTTGAGTTGTTTCCTCTGGAGAACTGCTATACCCAGCACCCCATACTCTTCTTTCTAATTGTAGCAAGATTTTTTCAAACTACAAGGACATTATGGTGGGAAAAAAGGAGCAAGAGCTGTATCCGTACACACACACACACACACACACACTTTACAATTTTGCTTTCTGAAGTTGTCTGGATGGGATTAAATAGGGTGAGAATGCATAGGGCTTAGCTAAAATCATGTACAGCTGTTTTCCTTATAAAACTTCTTGCGTGTATATTCAATAATTGAATGTGTTTTTAGTGAGGGCTGTGCACTGTATAAATTATTTCTGGCTCCTGGAACTGAATACATTGACTAAAATGGGTACGTTTAGCAGCATACCATGTCATTTTTACTACAAATGTAAACATCCTGTAGTTACTGACAAGCAATAGTGACAGGATGCAAAATGTGCCATCAGGAACATTTCTGCATAAGCCCCATCAACACATTATCATGTTACAAACGTATCCGAGCATTCTTTCACTGTTGTTTTAAAATTATTTTCCAAAGTTGTTGCCTTCCATGATTCTTACACTTTTACTACCTCCCTGATCAGTTACTTTTTTGAGACCACTGCAATATTTTAATGGAAACTCTTGGCAGTGTTCATTTTGACCTCCACAATAGGGCAACAGAGAGCATATGCAGTTTAAATATACATTTGAGAGATTTGTCCTCTGCCACACTGCAGGGACCAAACCAGGGTAAAAAAAGGCAGTGTGTAAGAAGCGAGATAAGGTGACGTACATACACTTGTAAGTAAGTCTTTTTAATTGTAATGTACATTTATTGTAGTGCTTACAGTGCAATTAAAGGAAACATTTTTTTTTCCATTTTTGGTATAATAGAGGAGGGTTATTACTCCTGTCAGCTAGTGTCCCCTTTGGAACATTTCCTTTTAATTACTGTTCTGATGTCGACCCAAAATTTGGGATTTTCTTTTACTTTCACTTTCAATGATAACAGTAAACAGGACGAAGAGAGGGTGAATTTCCTGAAGGCACCAACTGCAATAAAAATGGGCAGGAGTTCTAATCCCTATGCAAACTAAAAAAAAAAAAAGTGTTGTCTTGGTTAAAGGTCCTTTTTAACTTCCAAATATGACACTGGAAAACTGTCAGCAGTGGCCACAACAAAGGGGCTGTTACAAGAAAAGTAAATAGGGTTGTGGACATCAGTAGCTAGCAAAAAAGTAAATGCCTGTTCCCAGCTCAGCTTATTTTTGACAGTAAGGAAAAAGAAGTGTCAACATTAGAGTTGAGCGTACTCAGACTGTAAAGTTCAGGTCCGTACCGGACTTTAGGGTGTCTGTGCCCTGAACCCGATCCCGGACATTTCAAAAAAAGTCCGGGATCGGGTTCGGTATTGGGGTATTTTCTGGCGCCTGTTGAATAGCTGCAGGGCAGCCAATCAACAAGCGTTTCACTCATTTGCCCTTAGAAGCCATCACAGCCATGCCTACTAATGGCATGGCTGCGATTGGCCAGTGCATCATGTGACCTAGACTATTTTTGGCGCCTGTTGAATAGCTGCAGGGCAGCCAATGAATAAGCGTTTCACTCGTTTGCCCTTAGAAGCCACCACAGCCATGCCTAATAATGGCATAGCTGTGATTGGCCAGTGCATCATGTGACCCAGCCTCTATACCAGAGGCGTAACTAGAACCTTCAGGGCCCGGGTGCAAGAAATTAGGAAGGGCCCCCCTGACCTCTGGCCAGGGCCCTTCCCTCTTCTTGCTAATCCTGGGGCCCTTTACTCCTTTCACGGGTCCCTTTATTACGGTCCCACAGCGGGACCCTGGGAACAGCAGAAGACAAGTAAACTGGATAGGAGGGGCGGCAGGGGCAGCATATAGAGGAACCAATCTCCTGCATTAGGAGGAAAATGGAATAAATAAACCTTCTAAATGCCACCCTTGCCATCACTCCTATCCAGGTGTACAAGGGAAGTACATGGGCCCCCTGGAGCATGGGGCCCGGTTGCAACCGCAACCCCTGCAACCCCTATCGTTACGCCCCTGCTCTATACGCGTGCCACATCGTCTCATACTGGAGTAGGGAGAGGTTCATGGCGCTGCTGTGAGGGAGAGATTAGCATTCTAATATCATCTCATCCTGCATTAGGGACAGGTTCCTGGCGGTGCTGTGAGGGAAAGATTAGCTTTCTAAAATCATCTGATACTGGAGTAGGTACAGGTTCCTGGTGCTGTGAGGAAAAGATTAGCGTTCTAATATCATCTCATACTGCATTAGGCACTGGTTCCTGGCGCTGTGAGGGAAAGATTAGCATTCTAATATCATCTCACACTGCATAAGGTACAGGTTCCTGGTGCTGTGGGGGAAAGATTAGCGTTCTAATATCATCTCATACTGCATAAGGTACAGGTTCCTGGTGCTGTGAGGGAAAGATTAGCTTTCTAATATCATCTCATACTGCATTAGGGACAGGTTCCTGGTGCTGTGAGGGAAAGATTAGCATTCTAATATCATCTCATACTGCATTAGGGACAGGTTCCTGGTGATGTAAGGGAAAGATTAGCGTTCTAATATCATCTCATACTGCATTAGGGACAGGTTCCTGTCGGTGCTGTGAGGGACAGATTATCATTCTAAAGTCATCTCATACTGCAATAGGGACAGGTTCCTGTCGGTGCTGTGAAGGACAGATTATCGTTCTAAAATCATCTCATACTGGAGTAGGGATAGGTTCCTGTCGGTGCTGTGAAGGACAGATTATCATTCTAAAGTCATCTCATACTGCAATAAGGACAGGTTCCTGTCGGTGCTGTGAGGGACAGATTATTGTTCTAAAATCATTTCATACTGGAGTAGGGACAAGTTCCTGGTGGTGCTGTGAGGTACAGATTATCGTTCTAAAATCATCTCATACTGGAGTAGGGAGAGGATCCTGTTGGTGCTGTGAGGGACAGATTAGCATTCTAAAATCATCTCATACTGGTGTAGGGAGAGGCTCCTGTCGGTAATGTGAGGGACACATTATCGTTATAAAATCATCTCATACTGGAGTAGGGAGAGGTTCCTGTAGGTGCTGTGAGGGACAGATTATCGTTCTAAAATAATCTCACACTGCAGTGGGGACAGGTTCCTGTCGGTGCTGTGAGTGACAGATTATCGTTCTAAAATCATCTCATACTGGTGTAGGGACTGGTTCCTGGCAGTGCTGTGAGGGACAGATTATCATTCTAAAGTCATCTCATACTGCAATAAGGACAGGTTCCTGTCGGTGCTGTGAGGGACAGATTATTGTTCTAAAATCATTTCATACTGGAGTAGGGACAAGTTCCTGGTGGTGCTGTGAGGTACAGATTATCGTTCTAAAATCATCTCATACTGGAGTAGGGAGAGGATCCTGTTGGTGCTGTGAGGGACAGATTAGCATTCTAAAATCATCTCATACTGGTCTAGGGAGAGGTTCCTGTCGGTAATGTGAGGGACACATTATCGTTCTAAAATCATCTCATACTGGAGTAGGGAGAGGTTCCTGTAGGTGCTGTGAGGGACAGATTATCGTTCTAAAATAATCTCACACTGCAGTGGGGACAGGTTCCTGTCGGTGCTGTGAGTGACAGATTATCGTTCTAAAATCATCTCATACTGCAGTAGGGACAGGTTCCTGTCAGTGCTGTGAGGGACAGATTATTGTTCTAAAATCATCTCATACTGGTGTAGGGACAGGTTCCTGGCGGTGCTGTGAGGGACAGATTACCGTTCTAAAATCATCTCATACTGGAGTAGGGACAGGTTCCTGTTGGTGCTGTGAGGGACAGATTATCGTTCTAAAATCATCTCATCCTGCAGTAGGGACAGGTTCCTGTTGGTGCTGTGAGGGACAGATTATCGTTCTAAAATCATCTCATACTGCAGTAGGGACAGGTTCCTGTCGGTTCTATGAGGGACAGATTATCATTCTGAAATCATCTCATGCTGCAGTAAGGACAAGGTTCCTGTCGGTGCTGTGAGGGACAGATTATCGTTCTGAAATCATCTCATACTGCAGTAAGGACAGGTTCCTGTCGGTGCTGTGAGGGACAGATTATCATTCTAAAATCATCTCATACTGCAGTAGGGACAGGTTCCTATTGGTGCTGTGAGGAACAGATTATCGTTCTAAAATCATCTCATACTGCAGTAGGGACAGGTTCCTGTCGGTGCTGTGACGGACAGATTATCGTTCTAAAATCATCTCATACTGCAGTAGGGACAGGTTCATGTCAGTGCTGTGAGGGACAGATTATCGTTCTAAAATCATCTCATACTGGAGTAGGGAGATGTTCCCGTCGGTGCTGTGAGGGACATATTATTGTTCTAAAATCATCTCATACTGGAGTAGGGACAGGTTTCTGGCGGTGCTGTGAGGGACAGATTAGTGTTCTAAAATCATCTCATACTGGAGTAGGGACAGGTTCCTGTAGGTGCTGTGAGGGACAGATTAGCATTCTAAAATCATCTCATACTGGTGTAGGGAGAGGTTCCTGCTGTTGGTGTGAGCGGTGCATTTCTTGCACAAAAATAAAAAGTGCGTCTACGTTGCTGTTTTAAAAAAAAGAATAATAATTATTCTTTTTTTTTAGTATTAATAAAATAGTGCTACATAGTACATTTGCACCTTGCTGTGCATTTCTTGCGCAAAAATAAAACATGTGTCTACATTGCTGGTTTAAGAAAAAAAAAAATATTCCAAATACATTTGCGGCCAGCGGTGCATTTCTTGCACAAAAATAAAAAGTGCATCTACATTGCTGGTTTAAAAAAAAGAATAATAATTTATTTTTCTTTTTTTTTATTATTAATAAATAGTACTACATAGTACATTTGCGTCCAGAAAGAGGAGAGCATCAAATAAGGGACGTGGTCATGGTGCTGCTGGTGTTGGTGGTGTTGGTGGTGTTGGTGATGTTCCTGTTGCCACCATCCTCAGGTGGAGGTAGCCGACACAACCTTCAACGTTATAAGTTAGGCCCGAATGCCACTCAACGAATTGTGAGGCCAGAACAAGTACAGGCGATACTAGATTGGGTGGCTGACAATGCCTCCAGTACCTTCACATTGTCTCCCACCCGGTCCCTTGATGAAAGCTTAGAGTTGGCACATTAACCCCATGGCCATCTGTTTTTCACCTCAGCCCCTTGTAAATCAGCCAAACAGTCTGAGCCCCAAGTCATGCAGCAGTCTCTTCTGCTTTTTGACGACTTTGATGGTGTGCTTTCCATGGCCATCCACATAGTCCTGCCCCAGAAAAGGAAGACATTGAGTGCACCGATGCCCAACTACTTCTGTTTCATGATGAGGACATGGAAACACTACCGCAGCACGCCTCTGATGATGACGAAACACAGGTGCCAACTGCTGTGGCTTTCCACAGTGTGCAGACTGAGAAGGAGGGCAGTGGTGAAGGGTGGGTGGAAGATGATGTGGAGGATGATGAGGTCCTAGACCCCACATGGAATGAAGGTCATGCGAGTGATGTGCGCAGTTTGGAGGAAGAAGTGGTGGTCACACAGAGGTACCAGCACAGCAAAACAGGAAGCAGGTTGCAAAAGTGGAGTGACCGTCCCCTAGACAGTACGCCTGCTACTAACCACCGCACCCAGGGACCTAGCAAACCAAAGGCAACTCAAAGGAGTTCCCCGGTGTGGCAATTTTTCAGACAATGTGCTGACGACAAGACACAAATGGTTTGCTCGCTGTGCAATCAGAGCCTGAAGCGAGGCATAAATGTTCTAAACCTGAGCACAACCTGCATTACCAGGCATCTACATGCAAAGCACGAGCTTCAGTGGAATAAGTACCTCAAAATCCAAGAAATGTCTCGGCCTCCTCTTCCTTCCTCTTCTGCTGCTGCTTCTGACTCTTCCTCCACCTCTACAGTGCCAGTGTCACCTGCCACCCAGCAAACAGACGATGTGACAGCAATGCCACCATGTCCGCAACCGTCCCCAAGCATTTCCACATGGTCCCATGGAAGCTTACAGCTGTCCATCTCCCAAACACTGGAGAGAAAGAGGAAGTACCCCCCTACCCACTCGCGATCCCTGGCCCTGAATGCCAGCATTTCAAAATTCCTGGCCTCTGAAATGCTGTCATTCCTTCTGGTGGACATGGACAGTTTTAAAAACCTGATGGCTGTGTCTGTCCCACAGTATGTGGTTCCCAGCCGCCGCTACTTTTCCAGACGAGCCATCCCTTCCCTGCACAAACAAGTCGGGGACAAGGTCAAGTGTGCACTACGCAAAGCCATCTGTGGCAAGGTCCACATAACCACTGATACGTGGACCAGTAAGCATGGGTAGGGATGCTATATCTCGCTAACTGCACACTGGGCAAATGTAGTGGCAGGTGGGCCTGAGGCGGCTAGCCATTTGGCGCATGTCCTTCCGCCACAGAGGATTGCAGGGCATTTCTCTTTGCCTCCTGTTGCCTCCTCCTCCTACTCCGCTTCCTCCTCCTCTACCACCTCCTCATCTGGTCAGCGTAACACCTCCACCACTAACTTCAGCACATCCAGGGGGAAACGACAGCCGGCTGTTTTAAAACTGATATGTTTGGGGGATAAACCCCACACTGCGCTGCAGCTGTGGATGGGGATTGAACATGAGTGGTTGTTGCCACTGAGCCTCAAGCCCAGCCTGGTGGTGTGCAATAATGGGCGAAGTTTCATAGCAGCTCTGGGCCTAGCTGGTTTGACGCACATCCCTTGCCTGGCGCATGTGCTGAATTTGGTGGAGCTGCTGCAGAAAGTGCGGGCCGTCTGTGCGCGCTTTCGGCGTTCTCACCCGGATGCTGCTCGGCCTTCCTGCTCACCGCCTCCTATGCGACGTGCCCACAAGGTGGAACTCCACCTTGTACATGCTGGAGAGACTGTGCGAGCAGCAGCAGGCAATAGTGGAGTTTCAGCTGCAGCACGCACGGGTCAGTCGCTCTGCGGAACAGCACCACTTCACCACCAATGGGTGGGACTCCATGCGAGACCTGTGTACCATATTGCGGTGTTTCGAGTACTCCACCAACATGGCCAGTGCCAATGACGCTGTTCTCAGCGTTCCTATCCCACTTCTATGTCTCCTTGAAAAAACACTTCGGGCGATGATGGAAGAGGATGTGGCACCGGAGGAGGAGGAAGAGGGGTCATTTCCACGGTTATCAGGCCAGTCATTCACAAGTGGATCGGAGGGTGGGTTCCTGCACCAGCATAGGCCAGGTAATACATTTTCAAGCCAGGGCACAGTTCTGGAGGATGAGGAGGATGAGGATGATGAGGAGGAGGAGGAGGAACCATGTTCACAGCAGGGTGGCACCCAATGCAGCTCATGGGCATCACTGGAGCGTGGCTGGGGAGATACGGAAGACACAGATGATACACCTCCCACAGAGGACAGCTTGTCTTTGCCTCTGGGCAGCCTGGCACACATGAGCAACTACATGCTGCAGTGCCTGCTCAACAACAGCCGCGTTGCCCACATTTTAACTTGTGCTGATTACTGGGTAGCCACCCTGCTGGATCCCCATTACAAGGACAATGTGCCGTCCTTAATTCCCTCACTGGAGCATGATCGGAAGATGTGCGACTACAAGCTGCTGCTGAGTGCATTCCCAAATGACACCGGGGGCTCAGTGGAAGCACAAGGCGAAGGCGTAGGAGGAGGAAGAGGTTGCCAACGCAGCTGTGGCACCGCGAGCACCTCAGAAGGCAGGGTTAGCATGGCCGAAATGTGGAAAAGCTTTGTCAGCAGCACGCCACAACAAACAGCACCACCAGCTGATAGGCAACATCTTAGCAGGAGGCAGCATTTCAGCAACATGGTGGAACAGTATGTGTGCACATGCCTACACGTACTGACTGATGGGTCTGCCCCATTCAACTTCTGGGTCTCCAAATTGGGCACATGGCCTGAGCTTGCCCTTTATGCCTCGGAGGTGCTGGCCTGCCCTGCAGCCAGTGTATTGTCTGAATGTGTGTTTAGCACGGCAGGGGGGCGTTATCACAGACAAGAGCAGCCGCCTGTCCACAGCCAACGTGGAAAAGCTAACATTTATTAAAATGAACCAGGCATGGATCCCACAAGACTTGTCTGTACCTTGTGCAGAATAGACATTTAGACCGGCCTCACACAGCCATTGGTATACTTGTTTTTTTTTAATATGTCTCAATATTTTGGGGGCTACCCCAATTAGAAAAAACAAACAAACAAACAAAAAACAGTGTTGGCTACCCCCTCCTCCTCCACCTCCACCTACACCACCACCGTCACCGCCTCCACAACCTCTAGGCTCCTACTCCACATCCACCTCCTCCAATTTTTATTTTTTATGTGATTTTAAGTTATTTCCCTATTCACATTTGTTTGCAGGGCACTTGTCCTACTCTTACCCCCACTTTGCTTCCTTTTGCAGCCCTCTAGCCCTTTCTAGGACTTTTTTACAGCCATTTTTGTGCCCAAAAGTTCGAGTCACTATTGACTTCAATGGGGTTCGGGGTCCGGGGTCAAGTTCGGGTCAAGTTCGGTGCCAAACTCAAACTTTTTTGCAAAGTTTGGCCGAACCCAACAAACCCGAACATCCAGGTGTCCGCTCAACTCTAGTTACCATGCCATATTATCAATGAAACTAAACCAATAGCATCTCAACATCAGCATTAAAATATTGAGCATAAAAGCACACAAATGAGAATGAGAGTATCTCATAAGACATTATTTGTGTTATAATGTAATTGATTTGCCATTACATTACCTAGTTTTTTACCTTGCTAGCCTAATCTGTATAATGTGTGGCACAATAAACAGCACATTACACACCTACATTTTTTCACTCCATAACTATATATTCCTCTCTGCTAATCCAGTATTCTCTTAATTAAACTTATTCCTTTGCCATTGCCTTTTTTGGGAATTTCATCCCATTGAATGTGTGGACGCCCAGGTTTATGCAGAGCTTACACACACACACACACATATATATATATATATATATAAATATATATACATATACAGTATCTCACAGTACACCCCTCACATTTTTTGTAAATATTTTATTATACCTTTTCATGTGACAACACTGAAGAAATTACACTTTGCTACAATGTAAAGTGGTAAGTGTACATCTTGTATAACAGTGTAAATTTGTTGTCCCCTCAAAATAACTCAACATACAGCCATTTATGTCTAAACCGCTGGCAATAAAGTGAGTACACTACTAAGTGAAAATGTCCAAATTGGACACAAAGTATCAATATGTTGTGTGGCCACCATTACTTTCCAGAACCGCCTTAAGCCTCTTGTGTATGGAGTTCACCAGAGCTTCACAGACTACCACTGGATTCCTCTTCCACTCCTCCATGACAACATCACGGAGCCGGTGGATGTTAGAGACCTTGCTCTCCCACCTTCCGTTTGAGGATGCCTCACAGATGCTCAATAGGGTTTAGGTCTGGAGACATGCTTGGCCAGTTCATCGCCTTTACCCTTAGCCTTTTTAGCAAGGCATTGGTCATCTTGGAGGTATGTTTGGAGTCATTATCATGTTGGAATACTGCCTTGTGGCCCAATCTCCGAAGGGAGGGGATCATGCTCTGCTTCAGTATGTCACAGTACATGTTGGCATTCATGGTTCCCTCAATGAACTGCAATTCCCCAGTGCTGGCAGCATTCATGCAGCCCCAGACCATGACACTCCCACCATCATGCTTAATTGTAGGCAAGACACACTTTTCTTTGTACTCCTCACCTGGTTTCCGCCACAGACACCTGACACCACCTGAACCAAATAAGTTTATCTTGGTCTCATCAGACCACAGGACATGGTTTCATTAATCCACGTCCTTAGTCTGCTCGTCTTCAGCAAACTGTTTGCAGGCTTTCTTGTGCATCATCTTTAGAAGAGGCTTCCTTCTGGGACAGCCATGCAAACCAATGTGATGCAGTGTTTGGTGAATGGTCTGAACACTGACAGACTGACCCCCCACCCCTTCAACCTCTGCATAATGGGATAGATGGGATTTGTGACTTCCTCCAAAGAACAGGGATTAGGGACTTAGCGGCATTCAACAGATGAGGGGTGATGAAGCATTTATATGATTTCAGAGAATCTTGGGAGCAATAAAACAATACAGTCCAGGGGTCATTGGGGAGTGAAACTCCAGCTATTTGTGAAATGAGTCATCTGATATCAGACCAGAATGGTCGCAGGAATGGGCAAGTCCTCCAGGTATAAGCGCGGGTGGCCTCCACATCACAACCTCGCCAGCATGTGGAGCAGTATTCAGCATACATTTGGTATAAACGTGCTGGAGAATACTGCCACCTTGATAGCATTTTGAAGTTCATCTCAGTTGCCTTAGAGAATAAAGAGGATGTGTGTGTTAACTGAAGAATTTTGTTAGGTTGGGCATTTGAAAGTGAGCACTGTAAATCATGTTCCCAGGTTGTCAGGTAAAGAGGATAATCAGAGTGCTCCAAAGATTGGAGGGCTATGTAAAATTGTGATATACCTTTAGAATGAGCTTTGAGAGGTTTTGACAATGTACGATTAAATTGAGACAATTGTAAGTGACGCCATTTATCCATCTCTGTGATTGTTGAGGTCGTCTTAAGTTGTGGAAGCAGCGGGAGTAGATTGTTTGCTAAGACCTTCACATATATCTTGGCATTGATGTTTAGTAGCGAGATGTATGCACGAAGGGTTTTGAGTCTGAAAGGGACTCCTCCAGACATGAAGTTGGCATAATTTGTGAGGGGGGTGGTTAAGATGTGCTGGAAAGTTTGATAGTATTTAGTGGTGTATACGTCTGGCCCTGGTGCCTTACCCAATACTAGATTTTTGATAGCAGTGCTGATTTCATCTTCCAAGATGGGTAGTTCCAATAAACTCAACGTTTCAAGTGGTAATTTAGGCATGTTTGATTTAGATAAGAAGGCTTCTATTAGTGTCTTGTGAGTGGCAGAGTTTAACGCAGGGTTTTCCTTTTGGACATTGTAAAGATGTTGGTAAGTCCCTGAATACTGTGGCTATGTCTGTTGAGGTGTGTACTACATAGTTTGATCTGGTTTTAACCTTAGAGATAAAGAGTGTTGACTTTTTGATTTGAGGGCACATGACAGGAGTTTACATGGCTTATTTCCCCACTCATATATCTCTCTGTGTACCAGCTGGAAGGCTCGCTTATGCTCCTCATGAAGGAGAGATTTCAGCTTTTCTCTCTGCTCAGTACATTTCTGGAGAATAAAATAATCAGTGTTGCATTTATGGAGGGATTCTAGCTCCCTGACCTGTCTCAGCAGAGAGCAAAAGCGCATTCCCTTTTTTTTTTTGCAAGACAAATTCTATCAGATTACCCCTTAAGAAGGCCTTGTGAGCCTCCCAGCTAAGTGCAGGGGAGATGTTCTCGCTAACATTTTCAGCAAAATAATGAAAGAGGTGATTGAAAAGGTCCTCAACATCAGCAGGATTAGAGAGGAGTAAATTGTTGAGTTTCCAATTTGCGGATCTGGGGGTGATCATTGGTATGGAGAATCTCGTCGAGATGTGTGCTTGGTCAGAAAGTGTAACTACATTAATAGTAGCTTTTCTCAGCCACACCAAGTGGTGATGAAAATGTAATCAATTCTCGAGTATGAGGCATGAATTGTAAACTAATAGGAATAATCACGATCTGTTGGGTGAAGTGTCCGCCACATGTCGCTTAATTGGTGTGCATTTAGGCGTTGCATTAAGTATGCCAGTTTTTTGTTAGAGATATTTGAAGCTGAGCAGGAAGTGACATAAGATGGATCAATAGCTAGATTAATATCTCCAGCTACTATCAAAAGCCCATGGAAGAAGTCAGTCAAAATCTCTAGTGTGCGAGTAAGGAATTCAACTTGTTGTTGGTTGGGAGAATAAATGGAAGCTAGGGTACAAAGAGTGTTTCCCATAGTGCCTTTCAGAAATAAGTATCAGCCCTGCGGGTCCACCTACATATCCTGCGTTTGAAAGATAAGATTCCTGTGAAACCCAATGGCAATTCCTTTGGCATTTCAGATATCATACAGGCTATAATACCAAGTGGGGTATGTTTTAGAAGCCAGTCTAACAGAGGTGGTGTGGGTGAGGTGAGTCTCTTGCAAGAATGCCACGTCACATGACAAGCACTGTAATTCATGCATTAGTTTATGTCTTTTACCCGTGGCATGTAGGCCATGTACATTGTAGGAAATAGTGTTTACTTTTAATATTTTTATTAAGGATTTTCATGGGTGATATAGAAGACATATAAAACAAATCATAGCATACAGAATTGTACAATATCCGTCTGTCATTTCTCGAATAATGTTATTGAACAAACATTAGTAATTCAGAGCAGATAGGAAAAAGGGGGGAAATGAGGGACAACTAAAAAAAAGGAATAAAAAAGGAAGGGATCAATAGTGCTGACATTGTTAAACATTAAACATGTTTAGTCTCCGCTTTGGAAAGTAGAACTGTTGGTAGCTAGAGACCCAAAGCTCCCCGCCAACTCAATAGGGAAACAGCTGTAGTGGGGAGGGGTTTGTTTCCCCACGGGATTGAATCTGGCAGAATATACATAAGCATCAAATTTAGGTATTAAAAGATCAGAGCTGGAGGGTAGTTGGTATTTGGGGTATTGCCTGTGTACTCCTTATCTTACTATTTGTAATCTGGAACCAAGGTTTGCAGCTCTCCATAAATTTGTTTTGTGAATTGTTTTGAAGTGAGGCACACTATTCAAAAAGAGATTGAGTTGGTGTTTTACGTCTGTGATGTTTGGGACCATGGAGCATCTCCATTTTCTCATGATAAGCAGTCTTGCTGCGAAGAATATGTGCATGACCACTGTTCTGAAGGGAAGGCTTCTATCCCTATACTCAGTAGGGCTAAGGAGAGGTTTGGTTTGGTTAGGATACCTGTTAGTTCTGAAATAAAGGTGAACACCTTATTCCAGAAAGGAAAGATGTGAGGGCATTCCCATAATATGTGTGTCAGGGAGCCTATCATAGAATAGCCACACCAGCAGTGGTTATTGTCCAGATTGGCAAATTTGTACATTTGTACTGGATGACTCATATCCCTATCTTCGGAAGGGAAGTCTTGTCACCAGTACGTGTATAAGAAGCGTCGTTCTGACGAATAGTACTCTTTTACCTCTACGAGGTACCAGGGTTTGTAGTGTCTGCATTTTGTGGTTGAGTTAGAGAAAAACTTATCACACGGAGTGAAGTTTTGTTAAGTGTTTTGTTTAAATACCTCTCGACGTTTGGAACCAAGGTCTAATGTTTATCATTCTATTCCTCATGT
>BLSH010319998.1:1211471-1222042 GCA_018402905.1 Glandirana rugosa | reverse complement strand
TGAGAGGGTCGTTACATTACGTTTCGTTCTCTGATGTAAAGTGTCGTGTTATACAAATTTTTTAGGGATAGAAATTATTATCTTCACGTGAATGTAAAGAGGATGCAAGTGACTGTCTGCGTCGAGAAGTACTGAAACACCCCAAAATACAAGCAGAATGGTCCTCAATTGATCCGTCCCTTTCTTAAGTCGACCGGGGAGGGGACCCCCGGCAGGAGGAAAGGATGTAATTTTGGGGGGGAGTGTCTCCTCGAGAGGTCAAAGTTACGGATCAAACGTTCCTCAACTGGACCGAAGGGATACCCTTGACGCCAGGAGGGAGGGGCCAGCTGAATTCTTTCCCTGCCTAGTTAACTCCTGGTAAGACGAACATAAAACCCCACAAAGTCATGAAGAGCTGCGTCTGTCAGTGAACGTAGGAGAAATGTAAGTGCACTTCTATTATTAAAGATAGGGATTTTTTAAACATATTGTGCTGTGAAATGTAGTCTCTTGCTTTGCATTACATTGCTGGGAGAGTTCACAGCAAGGGGATGAAGAGTGACAGGAAGAAATCCTGGTTATTTTAAATCCACTGTAGACCATTTAATATGGTCCACACTATGTTGCACACGAATTTCCCATTATTAGATTTTTTAATTCATGAATTGGGATTTATTATTTGCTTATAGGATTTGAATATTACTTTTATTATGTTGGTGTCTTTTTTTCTGAAATGTAAATTTTCATTTATTTCACATTTTTGCACTTTATGCATTGAGATTTTTATCATTAATTTATATTCGAGTTTTATGCACATTAAGTACGGAATATTTTCTATCACACTAGTTGACCCATTCTTCCTCACCGTCTGAGACATTCTTCCTCCCTCAGACCGCCTACACAGAGGCATTCTTCCTCCCTTTGACCGCCTACATAGGGGCATTTTTCCTTCATCTGACCACCTACACTGAAAAATTGTTCCTCCTGACCACCAACACTGAGGTAATCTTCCTCCCTCTGACCGCCTACATAGAGGCATTCTTCTTCGCTTTGACCACCTACACAGAGGCATTCTTCTTCCAAATGACCGCCGTCCATAGCGATGCATACTTGCTCCAAAATGACCACCTACACCGGGGCTTTCTTCCTCCGAGTGACCAACAACACTGAGGCAATCTTCCTCCTGACCGCCTACATGGAGGCATTCCTACTCCTTCTGACCACCTACAGTAAGGCATTCTTCCTCCTTATGACCACCTACACAGAGGCATTCTTCCTCCCTCTGACCAACAACACGGAGGCATTCTTCCTCCTTCTGACCACCTACACTAAGGCATTCTTCCTTCCGCTGACCAACTACACAGAAGTGATCTTCATCCCTCTGACCAACAACACTGAGGCATTCTTCCTCCCACTGACCACCTACACTTAGGCATTCTTTGTCCCACTGACCACCTACACTGGGGCATTCTTTCTTTCACTGACCACCTATGCTGAGTAATTTTTCATCCAATTGATCAGCTACACAGAGGCATTCCTCCTCCGACTGACCACCTGCACTGGGCCATTCTTTCTTCCACTGACACCAAGGCAGTCTTCCTCTCACTAACCACTTACACTGAGGCATCCCTGTTCTTTCTGACCACATACACTGAGGCATTCTTCCTACTTCTGACCACCTACACAGAGGCATTCTTCCTTCCACTGACCATCTACACAGAGCCATTCTTCCTCCCTCTAACCAACAACGCTGAGGCCTTCTTCCTTCCACTGACCACCTACACTGGGGCATTCATTCTTCCACTGACCATGACCTATGCTTAATCATAATGCTTAATTGACCTTTGCTTAACCACTGACCTATGCTTAATCATCTTTCCTCCAATTTACCAGCTACACTGAGACATTCCTCCTCTGACTGACCACCTACACTGGGGCATTCTTTCTTCCACTGACACCAAGGCAGTGTTCCTCCCGCTGACCACTTACACTGAGGCATCCCTGCTCTCTCTGACCACCTACACTGAGGCATTCTTCCTCTTCTGACCACCAATACTTAGGCATTCCTTCTCTCTCTGACCACCTACAATGAGACATTCTAACCTTCAGCTGACCACCTACAGTGTAAGTGGTCAGCAGGAGGAACAATGCCTCAGTGTAAGTGGTCAGTGGAAGAAAGTATGTCCCAGTGTAGGTGGTCAGTTGGGGGAGGAATGCCTCAGTATACCTGGTCAATTAAAGGAAAAATGCCTCAGCATAGGTGGTCAGTGGAAGAAAGAGTGCCCCAATGTAGATGGCTAGTTGGAGGAAGAACCCCTCAGTGTTGGTGGTCAGAGGGAGGATGAACGCCTCAGTGTTGGTGGTCAGAGGGAGAAAGAATGCATCAGTTTTGGTGGTCAGAGGGAGGCAAAATGCCTCAGTGTTGGTGGTCAGAGGGAGGAAGAATGCCCCAGTGTAGGCGGTCAGTGGGAGGAAGAATGTCTCAGTGTTGTTGGTCAGATGGAGGAAGAATGCCTCTATGTAAATGGTCAGCGGAAAGAAGAATGCCTCTGCGTAGGTGGTCAGCAGAAGGAAGAATGCTTCTACGTAGGTGGTCAGCTGGAGGAAGAATGCCTCAGTGTACGTGGTCAGCAGGAGGAAAAATGCCTCAGTGTAGGTGGTCAATGGAAGAAAGGATGCATCAGTGTATGTCCTACACTGATGTACTCTTTCTGCCACTGACCACCTACACAGAGGCACTTTCCTCCAATTGACCACCTACACTGAGGCATTCTTCCTCCAACTGACCACCCACCCTGGGGCATTCTTTCTTCCACTGAGGCATTTTTCCTCCAGCTGGCCACCTACATTGAGGCATTCTTCGTTCTTCTGATCACCTACACTGAGACATTCTTCTTCCTTCTGACCACTTACACAGAGGCATTCTTTTTCCTTCTAACCACTTACACAGAGGTATTTTTCTTCCCACTGACCACTTAAAATGAGGCATGCTTACTCCTACTGACTACACAGGGGCAACATTTCTTCTACTGGCTACCTACACTGAGGGTTTCTCCCATTAACCACATACACTTTTCCTCCCTCTGACTACCTACACTGAGTTATTCCTCCCCCTACTTCCTCCTTCAAGGCTTTCTATGCTAAATGCTTCATGACCTTCAGCCACTCATTGATACATTGAATTAGGTGATAGTTGATGGTTGGAGCATACAGATCACATTCAAGATTCTCCATGATTCTCTCCTCCTGGTGTTGAATATGGCTGGAGAATACGTTTATGGCATTATGCAAGGAATTTATTTTTGAGAGCAGTGATTTTGCTGGCTACATTTAGGAATTCTGCGGTCATCATCTGTTCTATACAAATGTTCACAGCCAAACACATGGACTCAAAAGATGTGGCTTCAGGAGGGTCCAGATCATCCAATCCACTCAGCACACAGTTTTCTTTTTTAAAATCTTTTTCCCCTTATTTTCATCTTGCGATTTTGCCACTAACATCTTCAGTCCTAAGATGACAGCGCTCACTCACTCTTCTGTATCAGGACAACAGAAACAAGATAGAATGCCGCTCCTCTCCTATTCTACATAACATAAAGGTGTGTGAATTTTTTTAGTTCTCACAGATATCTGAGAACATTGTAATTGATAACAATTGATATCAGCTCACAATATTTCTGGCAGGATCAACAGATATTTTTTTCAACTAATCATAAATAAGAAAACGCGGTCAATGACTTATTGAGCAGGACATGCATTTATGGGAAGTGTAATGTGTGGAGTATGTGCAGGGAATGGATTGTTGCAATCTTATGTAAGTGGAATGTTTCATATAAAATGTTTCATTTGTATTTTGATGATGTAGCCAGGAGCTGGCTAATGTTGCCTGCATCATCAGGAGGCACTGTGCAGCAATACTGCTGTGGAGCTCTTCTCTACCAGTGTTCAGCCTGGGACTCTATGTTGTCATATCCTGAAGATAGAGTGACTGAGTCCTAAGAGTAAAGCAAAGCATCTAGGGAAGTGTAGTCCAGGGAGTCAAAATCTGCTTTCAGGTGGACTGCTTTGAACTACAAATACCAGCCGACTGGGAAAGAAGAACAGGATGCTGGGAGGAGCGATAAAAGGCCTGTGTGCGGGTGGGATCTCTATCTTGGGACCCTGGACTGGAACTGATAGCAAGTGACTCAGTGTGTGTTGTGGCTGAGTCGTGGCCTGTGCTACAGAGAGAGAGTCATTGCGTGCGGTTGTATGAGCATCCACTGCCAGCTACTTCTGACCAACCTGGAGGCTGCTCTTCACACTACGCAGGATCCAGCCGAGCTGCCGTACGGTGTGTTACTGGATCACATTACCCCTTGAACATTACCCCTGACCGACCTGGAGGCTGCTCTTCACAAATCCACGTTGGATCCAGCCGAGCTGCCGTACGGTGTGATACTGGACCACATTACCCCTTGGACAGGGCTTTACTGAGGCCTAATGTGGAGACCCCTTCCACTTTCCAGTATCAAGAATCGTTGGAACGTTGCAACTGTACATCTTACTCCGAGTGCATTATACCCCAGTGAAACTTCACAAAATGGGAAGACTTCTCGGCCCATTGTGTAGTAGATGCAGACGAACATCCAGGGACCTTATTCATCTCCTGTGGGGATGCCCTAAGCTACATCGCTATTGGAGTGAAGTCCTTCCCACTCTTAATAGAGTATTCCACGTGAATGTCCCCTTAAATCCTATTCATTGTCTACCTGGAATTCTTGAAAAGGTGATACCAGAGGAAGTGACCAGAGTGGCTTTTTCTAGGGCCCTGTTTCAGGCCAGAAAGATTATTCTGCTGGGCTGGAAGTCCACGACTCCCACCCTTGGTTAAAATGTGGGTGACTCATATGGGGAACAAGCTCCTTTTAGAGAGACATATATAGCAACACAGGGGTTGACTCAACAAATATGAAAAGGTAGGTCATTGTTCACACAGGACAAGCATACTCTCACACGGGAGAACCCCACCCTGATGATAGCAGTCACTACATGTGAGTATGGGACCAGACTATAATTCCCACTATCTGCATACATTAAAGTGGTTGTAAACCCTCAAGGTTTTTCACCTTAATGCATCTATGCATTAAGGTGAAAGACCTTTTCACCTGCAGCCCCCCCCCCGAGCCCCCCTTTTACTTACCTGAGCCCAAAATGAACCCGCGGTAGCTCACCCGAGCTGCTCCAGTTCTCATTGGCTGGATTGATAGCTGGGGAGCCATTGGCTCCTGCTGCTATCAATCAAGTCCAGTGACCCGGGAGCCAGGGGGCGGGGCCGGGTGTGAACACACACAACAGCAGGACTTGGGAGCGTGCCTGCACAGGTGACCCCAGGGAAGTGTGGTGGTCACTCGAGAAAAGGAGGAGCCTGGAGCACTGCTGGAGGGCCCCAGAAGATGGGGTTAGGGGCCACTCTGTGCAAAACCGCTGCACAGAGGAGGTGAGTATGACATGTTTGTTATTTTTAAAAAGAAAACCGTGAGCCTTTAAAATCACTTTAAGTTTAACAATATAGCCAGCGTATACTGCCTACATACAGTATCTCACAAAAGTGAGTACACCCCTCACATTTTTGTAAATATGTTATTATAAACTTATCATGTGACAACACTGAAGAAATTACACTTTGCTACAATGTAAAGTAGTGAGTGTACAGCTTGTATAACAGTGTAAATTTGCTGTCCCCTCAAAATAACTGATAACAGATACTGTACATGTTGCTGAGATTTGCTCTCTCTGTTTGCAGCATTACAACTTTTTTGCTGAGGGTTTTTTCTAAATGCCTTTTATTCATCAAACTGTTGCCCATTCCTTCTGGCCAACAAGGTAACCATGGCCATTTAGCAATGAAAATAAGTAATTTATGTTTCACTCTAGTCAGTAACTCACATCCTTCACCCATTCATCCATTTCCACCCCACACCTTCACCCATTTGGTTTTTGTTTTCCATTCCTGTTCTTGTTATTGCCCAGCCTCCACTTGTTCACTTGCTTTTTGTTTGTAAAGGTATGGGATAAGGAAAAATGTGAGTGTGCAGTGAAAAGATGGTGTAGGTGAACTGTAGTATGAAAACCCCTCACCTATAGTTGCCCCTTTCATTTCCTCAGTTGACTCCTTTTCATACTACAGTTCACCTACACCATCTTTTCACTGCACACTCACATTTTTCCTTACACCACACATCCATCACATCCCCAAACATCCTTTTGATCTGGCACACATTTTCCTTCCTGCCAATTCTTCCCTTCTCACGTTCATACACACATCTCACTTCACTCCTTCCCCTCCTCACTTGACCCACCCTATCAATCACATGTAAACATCACCAATATTCTATACATGCATGTTGCAAATAGCTGTGCACCTAACTCTTAATAGGGAAAGGCATCTTAATGGTAATACATTATGGTTTTTATACATTATGGGAGAGAACATTTTCACTATTACAAATTTCAGTTGGTTACCACACTCATATATTATATATACACTTAGAAATCATATTATATTAATTCAAACAGGACCCTAGGCACTCACTACGTGGGCCTTACCTTCCCCTAGAGAGGCACTTCACATGTGGCCTCTTGCAAGCTTCTGGGGTGAAAGTGGGACTGCACATAACGGGAGCAGGGACAGCCCGTGATGAGCCAACATTCACTGACTTGGTTTTAATCTGACTCTGGTTTCGGGACTGGCGCTTCATATCCAATGTTCAGTAGTAAGTATGTTTTCTTTATATACACAAGAATGTAATATGTGATTTGCTTTTGTGTAAGAACTCAATCTTTCTTTTTGATATCCCTTCAGAAAAGGATCCTTCCCCCTGAGGAAGACCACAAACCCTTTAAGGTCGAAACGCGTTGGGGTACCGACGCAGCAACCGCTGTATCCTACATGATTCCTTTTCACTGTATCACTGTAACATTGTAACATTGATGTTAAAGTCCTCTGTTCACACAACTAGAGTTCATGTTTTTAACTCTCTACAATCTGTATTATCCTACGGGAATGGAAATGAACGTTGATACTTGAACAACGTAATAAAAATATATTTTTTATACAATTACATCTCTGTATTATATACTGCTGCCAAGAAACCCTTCCAGGGGGAACTTTCTATTGTATATGGTCTCCATGGCTTAATGTCCCTGGGCTGGCACCTAGGGAGCTAGTCCTGATGAGGCTGCAGCAGTGTCCCACGGGCTGAATGTAGTCGGAGAGCATCCTACAAACATAGAAACATAGAAAAGTGATGGCAGAAAAAGACTGAGTAATCCATCAAGTCTGCCCTTTTTTTTTTTTTTTTCCCATTAACCTTGTTGTCTGACTATGGATTTATGTTTATCTCAAGCATTTTTGAAGCCATTTAATGTTGACTGTCTCACAACCTCTGTTGGCAGTTTATTCCAATCATCAACCACCCTTTCAGTAAAATAATACTTTCTAAGATTAGTTTTGAACTTCCTTCCTGCTAGTTTAAGGTCGTGTCCCAGTGTTCTTGATTTTGCTTTCATATTGAACAGACTGCCCTCCTGAACCTTATTCACCCCCTTGATGTATTTAAAGGTTTCAATCATGTCTCCCCTTTCCCTTCTTTCCTGCAGACTGTACATATTGAGTTCCTGAAGTCACTCTTGATATGTTTTAGCCCCCAAACATGGGTATAAATATGTGGTACTCCCGCGCTGTCAAAATGGTGGTATGTGCTAACTGCTGCAGACACCGTGTTAACCAATCCAATGGTTAAATGAGATAGATAAAAAAACAAAAGAAAGAAAGAAAGAAATTTGTTATGCTGTCACCTGAAGTGTGATCCAAATATACAATCTGGTTGGGATGTGATAGCTAATAAATGTGTTAACTGTGTTTGTAAATTAACCAATTCAATAATTGAATGAGATAAACAAAAACACAAAAAAAAATCAAAAATTGGAGCTGAGTTGTCACCTGAAGAGTAATCTAAATATGTAATCCGGTTGGGATGTGAATGCCAATAAATGTGTTGATTGTGTTTGTGAATCAGTACATGAATAACTAGTGGAACTGGGTGTGATAAATAAAAACACAAAAATTGGTGCAGTTTTTGGTTAAAAATTCAATCCACTCCTGATGAAGTCACTTCTGGTCTTTGTAGCTCAAAACTGAACGTGTAGCGTCACAATCACGTGCCTTCATCAGGAGTGGATCGACATATGTGTTTTAACCAAAAAAAAAGTGAGTGTAATGAGCTGTTTTGTGTAATAAATTGATGTATTCACTTGTCTAAATCATCACTGACACTTGGTATTGTATGACTAGTCTATTTGAGACACTCTTAGATATAACCCAGCGTTGTTTGTCACCTTGTACATAGATCTCTATAATTATCACACCCAGTCCCACAAGTAATTTATGTACTGATTCACAAACTCAGTTCCCGCATCTATTAGCAATCACATCCCAACCGGATTACATATTTGGATCACTCTTCAGGTAACAGCGCAGCACCAATTTTTAATATTTTTTTTGTGTTTTTATTTATCTCATTTAATTATTGAATTGGTTAATTCATAAACGGAGTTAACACATTTATTAGCTATCACATCCCAACCAGATTGTATATTTGGATCACTCTTCAGGTGACAGCGTAACCACTTTTTTTTTTATTCATTTATCACACCCAGTTCCACAAGTTATTCATGTACTGATTCACAAACACAGTTTACACATCTATTGGCAACCACATCCTAACCAGATTGCACATTTGGATCACTCTTCAGGTGACAGCGCAGCACCAATCTTTGGTTTTTTATCCTAGAAACATGGCAGTGGTCAAATAATAGGACATATAGTTGTAGTGTTGTTGTAACTTTCTGATTTATCTGGCCTGTGGCATTGAGGCACAGAAGGGAGTGGTTTGACATAAAAACGGTCATTCTTCTGCTTTTTCACAGAGGTTTCTAACTAAACTGTGTATTGCTGAGAAGTCTTCAAATCCTGCAATCAGTTAGACCCCTTTCACACTGGGGCCGCGGCCGCGTACAGTGCCACTCGTTTTAGCAGTGCTTTACTGCTGTTTAAGCAGCTGCTAGCAGGGCGCTTTTAACCCCAAAGGAGGGGTTAAAAATTCAGTGTTGTGGCGCTTTGGAAGCGATGCCCAGTCATTGCAACGGGCTGGGGCGTTTTGGGAGCATTGTATACAGCGCTCCCAATCTGCCCCAAAGGTGCTGCTTGCAGGACTTTTCCTAACGCCCTGCAAGCACACCGCCCCAGTGTGAAAGCACTCATTGCAGAAAATGAGACAGTTTTCAGGCACTTTATAGCCACTATTTCTAGAGCTAAAACGCCTGAAAAGTGTCAAAGGGGTGTTATTGTTTCTGTTCTTCTGTCACATATCATTGCTGTTAATTGGTTTGGTGAAACTGTTCCAAGGGCTAAGTTTATGTTACTAGAATCCAATGCGTATAACCTTTCAGTAAATAGGATCCAACTATTTTACTTAAACTTGTGTATGTGTCGCTAATCATTTTCATAATCAACAAAAATGTCTGAACCCAGGGTGTCAGAGGATTTGCAAGGTCGGAGCAACCAGCCAGGTACAGATTCAGCAAGCGGCCCTCACGTGGTAACCGCTACAGTTATATATGAATAAGGCTAGGCTTCCACTAGTGTGACTTTTCCTGTGACTTAGGACTGCAAAGTCACATGACAAGTTGTGCCCCATGATTTCCAATGATTACCGTTCATATCTGTGCGACTTCAAGTTGCAGCGACTTCAATGTAGTCTCTGCACTACGTTGATTCGACTTTAATGCAACTTGAGGTCCATAGACCTCAAGAATACACAGGCATTACTATTGGAATTCTACTTCAAGGGTAGGGACGAGTGAATCTGCCCAGGTTCAGTTTGAGCCAGGTTTGGCGAACTCAGCGGGAAGTCCACAAACCTCGAACTTAACGTCAAAAATACCACTGAAGTCTAAGACATGGGTAGCTACCATGTGGAACATGTACTAATGCAAAAAAATAAATAAATACAATTCAATAAAAAAAATACCAGCCAGCAAGGAATGGGTCTTTTTATGCAGTTTAACCACTTTAGCCCCGGAAGGATTTCCCACGTTAGGACCAGAGCACTTTTTGCGATTCGGCACTGCGTCGCTTTAACTGACAATTGTGCGGTCATGCAATGTTGTACCCAAACAAAATTTGCATCCTTTTTTCCCCACAAATAGAGATTTCTTTTGGTGGTATTTGATCACCTCTGCGTCATTTCTGATCACCGCTATAAACAAAAAAGTGCGACAATTTTGCAAAAAAAAAACAGTTTTTCTTACTTTTTGCTAAAATACAAATCCAAAAAAAATAAAAAAAAACAATTTTTTTCATCGGTTTTGGCCAATTTATATTCTTCCTCATATTTTTGGTAAACATAATCGCAATCGGCGTTTATTGATTGGTTTGTGCAAAAGTGGCCGCGTTTAGGGATGATGAGAATTCATTTCTGGGGTTTTTATTTTTTTTTTATTTTTTACTAGTAATGGCGGTGATCTGCAATTTTTAGCTGTACTCA
>BLSH010319998.1:1192474-1211461 GCA_018402905.1 Glandirana rugosa | reverse complement strand
TCAGACGAAACAATCGCTATTCTTCCAGTTACAGGTAACATCGTCCAATTATCTTTCCCTTTTTCGATTCGTCTTATATATTAATAAAGATTTTACACAATAGTAAAGAGGACCGGAACTGAAATGGACCGTCTCTAAACTTTTTTTCGAGATTTTTTTTCAGTTTTAAGAAGTAAGTTATTTGTCGTTTATATGTCATATAATTTTACACAGAGAACTACCTATAAAAAAATAAAGAATCCCGTATACATATCTCAACTCGCTTGAAGATCTTAAGTCCCAAGACGACCAAGCCGGCTTGAAGCCCTGTTTCAGGCCCAAGCCCAGGCCTGGTCTGTGTCCCCATTGATTTCAATGGGGTTCGGGGTCCGGGACAAAGTTTGGGTTCTGTCCGGACCCGAACCCGGACTTTGTCCCGAAGTTCGGCCGAACCAGCAGAACCCTGAATTCTAGAAGTTCGCTCAACTCTATACATATGCCCTAAGAAATAAAAAAATATCCATCAAGAGACACATTTTAATATACTGTATATTTGCTGTTTATTGAATGAAGAATTTTGACTTTTTTTTAGAGCTTTTTTTCAAATCTCTGCCAGGTAAAGTCAAGGCCAGGAGAAATGATAACACATTTTAGAAATAATTATATATTCTGCTTAGCTTTTTCCCTTTCTATTAACCTGCTACAATGGACATTGACCTTCTTATCGCTAACAAAGCAGACTGGAATTGAATTAGATTAACTGCCCTCTGTTAAGAAACCATGCACATTGTAAATAATGTAAAACTTGATATAAGCAAATGTTTGTGAATACTGCAAAGGAAATAAAACTGCGTCAACTGACATTTAAAGAAGAACTCTGGCCTAAATTAAGCTTTTCTAATATGTCTAATGGCAATATTATCTAAACCTTAAAAACATGTTAACATTTTTGTCTAAGTTTAAAAGGTTAAGGGGGTTGCTAATGTCTTTAACCACTTCACCCCCGGAAGGATTTCTCATGTTAGGACCAGAGCACTTTTTGCGATTCGGCACTGCGTCGTTGTTAACTGACAATTGTGCGGTCATGCGATGTTGTACCCAAACAAAATTTGCATCCTTTTTTCCCCACAAATAGAGATTTCTTTTGGTGGTATTTGATCACCTCTGCGTCATTTCTGATCACCGCTATAAACAAAAAAGTGCGACAATTTTGCAAAAAAAAAACAGTTTTTCTTACTTTTTGCTAAAATACAAATCCAAAAAAAATAAAAAAAAACAATTTTTTTCATCGGTTTTGGCCAATTTATATTCTTCCTCATATTTTTGGTAAACATAATCGCAATCGGCGTTTATTGATTGGTTTGTGCAAAAGTGGCCGCGTTTAGGGATGATGAGAATTCATTTCTGGGGTTTTTATTTTTTTTTTATTTTTTACTAGTAATGGCGGTGATCTGCAATTTTTAGCTGTACTGCGATATTGCAGTGGACATGTCGGATCATTTTGACACTTTTTTGGGACCATTGACATTTATACAGCGATCAGAAATTTAATATCCACTGATTACTGTATAAATGTCATTGGCAGTGAAGGGGTTAACTGCAGGGGGAGATCTAGGGTTAACTGTGTTCCCTGGGTGTGTTCTAACTGTGGGGGGGCTGGGCTGTTATGGGCATGAGAGATCTAACTGATCCCAGTGACAGGGTTCAGTAGATCTATGCCCGCACTGACAGAGTGGGGAACCGCCGTGTTTACATCGGCGGTTCCCCGTTCTTTTGCTGTGGCCGCTCATCGGGGCTAGCCGGCGGACATCGGGTCTGCCAGAGCCGCGGGCACACTCCTTCGGAGTACGGCGGGCACGCGCGTGCGCCTGCCTACTAGCGGCCACTCCGCAAATCGCCGTTTATTTACAGCGATTCGCGGGACGCATCCACACTGCCGCAGTAAATATACTGTACGCGGTGTGGAAGCGGTTAAAAGGCAACATTGAAAATACATAAATCCTTTAAATAACATGCTTGGAGAATACTTTAAACAGACAAGTATTAATTGCAATTAGCATATCTATTAATGCACATAGATCTTGTCACCGCATTTATTTTAACCACTTGCTGACCGCGCACTGTATATATACGGCGTCAGTGTGGCTCTATTCTGCCAATCGCCGTATATAAGCGGCAATCCGCATGTGCGCAGTTAGCGGGCGGGAGCCACTCTACAGGAGTGTGCCCGCGGCTCTGGCGGAGCCGATGTCCGCCGATGAGCCGCGATGACCTGCCAGATAGAAAGAACGGGGAACCGCCAATGTAAACACGGCGGTTCCCCGCTCTATCAGTGGGCATGTAAGAGATCTACTGATCCCTGGCACTGGGATCAGTTAGATCTCTTATGCCCCTGGCAGCCCAGCCCCTCACAGTTAGAACACGCCTAGGGAACACAGTTAACCCTTAGATCTCCCCCTGCAGGTTAACCCCTTCACTGCCAATGATATTTACATTTCTGATCGCTGTATAAATGTCATTGGTCCCAAAAAAGTGTCAAAAATGTCCGACATGTCCGCCCCAATGTAAAAATGGTAGATTGCCGCCATTACTAGTAAAAAAAAAAAAAGTAAAATGCCAGAAATTAATTTTCATGGTTTGTAAATGCGGCAACTTTTGCACAAACCAATCAATAAACGCTGATTGTGATATTTTTTACCAAAAATATGAGGAACAATATAAATCGGCCAAAACTGATGATTAACCACTTGCCGACCGCCAACCACAGGTTGGCGGCGACAAAGTGGTGCGATATCGCAAATCGCCATCATCTGTCGGCGGCTGCGAGATCGCTCACTGTGTTCGGGGAGGGCCAGGGAGCGGGTGCGGCGGCCTCGATCGCCGCCGGCTACCCGCGATGTCCCCCCGGAGTGAAAGAACAGAGGTCCGTGTAAGTAAACACGGACCTCCGTTCTGTGAGAGGGGGAAGGGCTGTGATCACAGCCTTCCTCTACACAGAAGCTGTGATCACTTCCCTTCCCCTGCTAGGGCAGTCCCCCCACAGTTAGAACACGCCCAGGGAACACAGTTAACCCTTAGAGCTTCCCCTGCAGGTTAACCCCTTCACTGCCAATGGCATTTACACAGTAATCAGTGCATTTTTATAGCACTGATCGCTGTATAAATGCCAATGGTCCCAAAAAAGTGTGAAAATGGTCCGACATGTCCGCCCCAATATCGCAGTACCGCTAAAAATCGCAGATTGCCGCCATTACTAATAAAAAATAAAAACCCCAAAAATGAATTCTCATCGTCTGTAAACGCGGCAACTTTTGCGCAAACCAATCAATAAACGCCGATTGCAATTTTTTTTTCCGCAAATATGAGGAAGAATATAAATCGGCCAAAAACGGTGAAAAAAAATGTTTTTTTATATTTTTTTTTAGATTTGTAATTTAGCAAAAAGTAAGAAATTTGGGTTTTTTTGCAAAATTGTTGCTCTTCTTTTGTTTATAGCGGCGGTCAGAAATGACGCAGCGATGATCAAATACCACCAAAAGAAAGCTCTGTTTGTGGGAAAAAATGGACACAAATTTTGTTTGGGTACAACGTCGCACAACCGCGCAATTGTCAGTTAAAGCGACGCAGTGCCGAATCGCAAAAAGGGCTCTGGTCCTAAAGTGTGAAATCCTTCCGGGGCTGAAGTGAATACATTGTTTTTTTTATTTTTGGATTTGTATTTTAGCAAAAAATAAGAAATGTTGTTTTTTTTTTGCAAAATTGTCGCACATTTTTTGTTTAGAGTGGTGCTCAGAAATGACGCAGAGGTGGTCAAATACCACCAAAAGAAAGCTCTATTTGTGGGGAAAAAAAGGACGCAAATTTCGTTTTGGTACAACGTCACACCACCACGCAATTGTCAGTTAAATCGACGCAGTGCCGAATCGCAAAAAGTGCTCTGGTCCTACAGTGGGAAATCCTTCCGGGAGGTGAAGTGGTTAATCAAAAATTCCTCTGAATACCTTGTTTATTGAACGCTGTCCAGTGGTCACATGACTTTCCCTGTTATTTTCTGCCTGAAGACAAAAATATGTGCTTGATCCAAACAAACTATTTCAAGTTTATTCAAACATGGAGTTAGACTTTGAAGGAGGTCCTGATATTACTTGGTAAATCTAAGTGAGTCTGTATAACCAGACTGTGTGGCCATCATAAAGGAGCTCTTATAGCTGTAAACATTCTCATTAACGTTACTGTTGTTTGAAAAAAAAATGTTTAGGTCTAATTTGTATTTATTTTATATGTACATTAGAACAGTCATATTTGCTGATTATATACTGAACACCGATCGAGCAATTTATTAGTCTGATTAAACTAAATGACTGCGGATGAACACAGATGGTAGGTGATCTAAATGTGGTAGAACAAGAGATTTAAAGCCTTGATATGCAAATGAAAAATCTGCAGAAATTACATGATGCAATCAGAGTCTCAAAGGATGTTTGTGGAATCCATGCCCCAAAGAATTGGAGCTGTTTTAAAAGCAGAGGCACTACCTATTATTAGCACAGTGCACCCAATAAATCACTTGAGGATTGGATGATCATCCGTTGACATCAGCTGACATTTGCCTTCATTAACATCTGTATTTTTCTTCCGTTTAAAAAAAAAAAAGGAAGTGGATCTAAATGGATGTCAACAGACAAATGGCCGGTGTTTGCATCCATTGTTAGGAGCCGGCACCCGCCGGTGTCCTAACAACTTACGACTCTCAGCTGTCATTGGTGTCCCCGCTGACAGCTAAATGTAAAAACAATTGGCAGCAATCAAAAATATTGTGAAGTAAACATACCATGCCACGCCACCACGCCAAAATAAAAAAAAGTGTGGGATCCCCCCAAAATCCATACCAGGCCCTTATCCGAGCATGCAGTCTGACAGGTCAGGGGGGTGGGGCAAGTGAGTGCCCCCCCAAACCATACCAGGCCACATGCCCTCAACATGGGGGGTTGCGTTGGGACAAGGGCCCCTTCCCAACAACCATGGCCAGTGGTTGTGGTCGTCTGCGGGAGGAGGGCTTATCGGAATCTGTAAGCCCCCTTTAGCATAGGTCCCCCCTATGTGAATGAGTAGGGGTACATAGTACCCTTACTCATTCACCAAAAAAGTGTACAAAATAAATAAAAACAGACAGTTTTTGACAATTCCTTTCTTACAAAAAATAAAATAAATAAATGTCCCCCAGTGTAGATCCATCCTCAATCACGATGCCCGCCACCACCCCCGCTGACCCGAAAAAAAGAAACCCTATTCTCCTGATGAAGGCTCCTGACAGTTCTTAAATAAATAAGGGGTGGGGCCACCCGATTACATCCCTGGGTGACCCTGCCCCCATCCGGGGGCATGCTGGGTTGATGTCGTCACAAGGGGGTGGGTCATCTGGTGGCCCTTACACTGGGGACATTTTTTTATTTTTGTTTTTTTAATAAGGGACTTGTCAAAAACTGCCTACTGTCTTTTTTTTACACTACATTTTTTTTTGGTGAATGAGCAGAGGTACTATGTACCCCATACTCATTCACATTAGGGGGGCCGGATCTGTTAGCCATCTTGTTAAAGGGGGCTTCCAGACTTTGATAAGCCCTGCAGACCTCCACAATAACCAGCCCCGCCAGCACGACGCAGCGCCCGGCTTGCTTGCCCACTCCTTAGCAACCAGCTATTCTTCAAATAGAATTTGGATCAGTCGATTAATTTTCGACCTATTCGATTTCTAATTGGTCCAAAAATTAGAGATTCATTACAAAACGGATGTAAAAAAAACACACGTACACAACAGATGTAAAAAATTAAGTCCACGTCCATTTGTCATCCAATTTTCGAACAAAAAAAAGTGACGGAATGGATGAACACAATGGAATGCCCTTGTGAAAGGGGCCTAGGAGCTTTCTGATTTTTTCTTTAGTATGTTGACTGACCAATTGGAAACACGCAGAGAGAAAGGACTTGTTGCTTTACTGTTACCTTCCTACTCTACATACTAGTATCATGTCAGTGACTTAGAAAGTATTGAAGCAAAAGGGCCTGAATAACAGGCAGTCAACTAGTATAATCAGAATGCAATTGAAGCCCCTCATAGAAGTGTAGCACAGACAGCTGTTTGGTCCCAGGTTCTATTCCCTGATAGGCACATGGCAGCCAGGCACACAGCATTTTCACAGTCACTCAAGTCAAAGACCGGGCCGTAAAAATCTTTTTGCAGAACTGGGATAGGGTGAACGTGAGCCTTGGGATACTCCAATTAAAAAAACCTTGAACAAAACTGTAATGGAGGACTCTAACTAGATTCCAAACAGAGACTCCTCAACAGGAGTATAGTCCTGGATATATACCACCCAACTTTTTGAGATGGAAACGAGGGACACCAATTGGCAAAATTATGTAGGCATAGGACACAGTCCCTTAAAGGAGAATTATACAAAAAAAGAAGATTAGTTAAACCCACAGTTTAGAAATTGGATGAAAGGTTTAGCAATGGGAAACACATTTTGAAAAATAAATAGTGCATTTTATATATAACTACTGTATATAGATCAGACCAAAATGAGGGACAAATGAGGAGGAAAGAGGGACTTTGTTCCAAGCCAGGGAGAGTCCCTCATAATCAGGGACAGTTGGGAGCTATGTGGATGTACTGTTGTAAGCTCTCCCAAATAGTGCTCAGAAAAGTCTCTAGAATCCACATGACGGGCACTCACTGTTTCTTGTATACTGTGTTGCCACCTGCAGTACCAGGCGGCTTTGTACTTGTTGCCTGTGACCTGGATCCTGCATGCTTTCAGGAGGCTAGGCCAGAGGTCCCCAAGCCCAAGCAGGAGCTAGGCCCCCAAAAATATTTCTTTGAAGTTGTAAGTAGTCTCTCAGGGATGCCACAGACAGTACACACGGGACGACAATCGTATACAACAGGTCGTACTAAAGACCGTTGTATGCGATATCGATCGTTCGTATGCGCGATTAGAACAGCTGAACATACGACGGCAAACTAGAAAATGTGGTCGTACCAACAAGCGGTCATACGACCGGTGTATCGTGTGTACAGAGCAGTTGGTACAACAAGTTGTATTGTGCAAAACACGCATGCTCTGTAGTCAGGAACGGCCGGATGCTAATTACATGCACCTGAACGTTCTTTCTGTGGTCGTACGATCGTGTAGTGCAGTCAGTATGCAAGTTACATTATGCAACATACGATTTGCGACGATCGTGCGTACGATCGTCGTCCTGTGTGTACGAGGCTTTACTCTCCCAGGAACAAGAGAAGCTGTTCCAGGCCCCAGCCTAATTATCCCCCTCTCAGCCCCCTGCTGGTCACTCACTCTCCTGACTAGGGGTTGGCTGAAGAGGCATGAATGTGCAGGCCAGGGTCAAAGCTCTTCCGCCCACCATACTCCAGTTCAGTGGGATGCAGGGGAAAGTAGCTGAGCTTGCACCAACAGAACTTAGAACAGACACTAACAAATGATTACTGCTCTCCCTGATTACAGGGAGCCCAAAAACGAAATGTACCTAACATTAGTAGCCTACTGACGGGCGCAATAGAAGGTTTATTTTAATTCATAGCAATTATTATAACAATTGCACCCTCTAATTCACTGGATAGATGGCCAATTCATAAATCACAGAGTTTTTCTACTCCTTAGTTGGGGCATCCTAAGCATCAGGAAAGGTTCAACAGATAGGTATGACACATTTTGTGAAAATATGAATAACACGGTTGCAGCATTGTAGTATGCATGTAAAATAACAGATGTATAAATAAGGTATAATGCAGAAGAAACGGTTAAGCTTCTTTTCACAAAATGTAAATTCAAGATTATAACTTCATTGTGCACTTTTATAAATGACACCCTCTGTCAGACTGCAATGCCATCATAAAAACAGCATTTGGATAACTAACCTACTAAAAAGCACCAAAAATTGTTTATGTACCATTGGCAGTGCACCATGAATTAGTGCATTGTTGGGTGGTACGCTACATTCCATCAGCAAGGTGTGATGGAGTGTCATTCAAAATGAATGGCACTACATTGCACCAATCCATGTATCGTGCATTACTGCAATGCAATGGTTAAAATGAGCCCTTAAAGGGGTTGTAAAGGTTTATTTTTTTTGTTTTTTTTTTTAAATAACAAACATCTTATACTTACCTCCTCTGTGCTAGGATTTTGCACAGAGTGGTCCCGAACCTCTTTTTCTGGGGTCCCTCAGCGGCGCTCCCAGCTCCTCCTCTTCTCGGGTGAGCCCACAGAGAAGCGCTTTCCCTGGGGGCACTCATGCGGGCGCACTCCCGAGTCCTGCTGCAATGTCCATTGACACAGACAGCAGGACTCGTCCCCGCCCACTGGCTCCCGCATCAGTGGGTTTGATTGACAGCAGTGGGTGCCAATGGCACATGCCGCTATCAATCTATCCAATGAGGACCCAAGCCAGCGGCTGGAGCTGCTGTGCTCTTCCCCATTGATGGAATGATCGAGTTCAGGTAAGTAAAAAGGGGGCTCTGGGGCTGGTGCACTACAGAAGAAGGTTTTTCACCTTAATGTTTAAAACCCCTTTAACATTAAGTTTTTCCCCTGAAAGCATGCAAGAACGATGCACTTGAATGAGCATTTAACCACTCCCGTACATTCACTGCACAAATCGCCGTATTTAATCGGCGATCTGCGCAGCCATAGTTTGCAGGTGGGCGGGCAGAGGAAGAACAGGGAACCACTGATGTAAACACAGCGGTTTCCCATTCTGTCAGACCGCATAATCGGGATCAGTTAGATCAGTCAAGCCCCTGCCAGCCCAGCCCCCATACAGTTAGAACATGCCTAGGGAACATAGTTAACCCCTTGATAGCCCCCTACAGCTTAACCCCTTCCCTGCCAGTGACATTTATACAGTAATCAGTGGCTATTTTTAGCTCTGATCGCTATAAATGTCAGTGGTCCCAAAAAAGTGTCAAAAGTGTCCAATATGTCTACCGCAATATCGCAATCCCGATAAAAACTGCAGATCGCCGCCATTACAAGTAAAAAAAATAAATAAAAACGCAATAAAATCAATTCTCATAGTTTGTAGACGCGATAACATTTGCGCAAACCAATCAAACACTTTTTGCAATTTTATTTACCAAAAATATGTAGAAGAATACATTTTGGCCTAAACTGATGAATAAATTTGTTTTTTATATATTTTTTTGGATATGTATTATAGCAAAAAGTAAAAACTTTTTTTGTTTATAATGCAAAAATTAAAAACCGCAGAGGTGATCAAATACCACCAAAAGAAAGCTCTATTTGTAGGGAAAAAAGGACGTCAATTTTGTTTGGGTACAACTTCGACCACGCAATTGTCAGATAAAGTGACGCAGTGCCGAATCGCAAAAAGTATTCTGGTCAGGAAGGGGATAAATCCTTTCGGGGCTGAAGTGGTTAAAGTAAATGTTAAAATGTACATTTTAGGCTTTAAAAGTCCTTAAATCCCAAAACATTATATCGTTTTTGAAAGCAGAAAGAACCTGTAGAAAGAAACGATGGTAGTTACAATTTTTTATGCTGCATGATATTTGCACAACTGTTTTTCATTTCTAGATTTTCAGTAAAAATACACTAAAATTAGGTTAGTGCACACAAACACAATATAATTCACATTTTTTTTTTTGTAACATTTAAAAGATTTAATAGAAACCACAGATTTATCAAGCTTTAGGCCTCATACACACAGATGTTTTTTGACGCCGGTGTTTTCTGGCGTTTTTTGCAGCTCTCCATGTTAGTCAATGGCCCCATAAAAATGCCAACGTTTTTGAGCTGTAGACGGCGTCGGTGTTAGTGAGCTGAAACTAGAACCCACGGCCAGCGCGTTCTGAGGCTGTAACGTATTGGCGTTTTTTGACGCAGACGCTGAAAAATGCTCACTAATGCCGTACCGGCGTTAACTGGTGTTTTTTGACGCCAACGTTTTTAGGTTGAAAAATAGCAGAGGGCTGATTTTTTGTTTTTAAAAATGCCTATTAATGCCGACGCTCACTAACGCCGATGCATAACGCCGAAAAACGCTGACTTTTTTTCCCTGACGTCGGGCCTGACGTTTTGTTTATTTTTTAAGAAACGCCCGTGTGTATGAGGCCTTAAAGTAATTTTAAAGGCAGAAGATTTTTTATCTTAATGCATTCTATGCATCAAGATAAAAAGCTTTCTGTGTGCAGCAGCCCCCCTCAGCCTCCCCAATACTTCCCTCAGGTCCCTCTAGCTCCAGAGTTGTAGGAATGTCTTGGCCGTCCAGGTTCCCGCTGCTGTCAATCAAAGTCAGTCAGCCAATGTGTATAGAAAGGGGGTCTGAATGGACACAGGGAGCTGTGAATTGACTTGAGGGTCCTCAATATGACTAAGCATAAGAGACTCGTGTGAAACACGCCAACTTGTCTTGAATTCATGTCTGGCTTGATGATCAATAAATGACTTACAAGAATGTGACTGTGTCTGTGGTGTGCCACCATTTCCTGTACTCATAATAGTATCTACGGTGACGAGGTGAGCACCCACAGCTGTCAATCATTTCACTAATTGCCTGAGCGGTGTACTCTACGTGTCTGCCCCCATAGCAAGCTGATTGCTGTGGGGGCACCCAACAGGAGGGAGGGGCCAGGAGCGTCGAACAGGGACCCGAGAAGACGAGGATCCTGGACTGCTTTGTGCAAATCCACTGCACAGGGAAGGTAAGTATAACATGTTTGTTATTTTTAATAGAAAAAAAAGACTTTACAATCACTTTAAAACTGTGTGCGCAATAGCAAAACAATACAATATTTTAAATTGTGCACAAGCGACACTTTAAAATCCTAGACAGCTCATTAACCTCCCTGGCGGTATTCCCAAGTGTGGCTTGTGGTTAATTTTCGCTGCCAAAACTGGTAACCCCCAGCCACACTCGGGGTTGCATCACTGGATCCAGGCAACATTACTCACCTTGTCTCCTCGATCCAATGATGTCCCCCCGCTGTCCCCCCGCTGTGTCCGCGGGCTGTGTCTTCTGCCCAATTCACTGTGATGCTGCGCTCCGTTTCCTGCACGCATTGCGTTGCATGGAGATGGAGGCCGGTGGCAAATTCAAAAAGTGAAACACACAGCACATACAGTACACTGTAATCTGTAAGATTACATTACTGTATGAAATCATTTCACATCCCCTTTGTCCCTAGTGGTTTGTCCAGTGCCCTGCATGCAGTGCACTTTTATATTATACAGTGCCTTGCGAAAGTATTCGGCCCCCTTTGAACTTTGCGACCTTTTGCCACATTTCAGGCTTTAACCACTTCGGCCCCGGAAGGATTTGCTGCTTTAGGACCGGAGCCCTTTTTGCGATTCGGCACTGCGTCGCTTTAACTGACAATTGCGCAGTCGTGCGACGTTGTACCCAAACGAAATTTGCGTCCTTTTTTTCCCCCTCTGCGTCATTTCTGATCGCCGCTATAAACAAAAGAAGAGCGACAATTTTGCAAAAAAACCCAAATTTCTTACGTTTTGCTAAAATACAAATCCAAAAAAAAAATATAACAAAACATTTTTTTTCATCGGTTTTGGCCGATTTATATTCTTCCTCATATTTGCGATAAAAAAAATCGCAATCTGCGTTTATTGATTGGTTTGCGCAAAAGTGGTCGCGTTTACAGATGATGAGAATTCATTTTTTTTTTTTTTACTAGTAATGGCGGCGATCTGCGATTTTTTGCGGTACTGCGATATTGCAGCGGACATGTCGGACTATTTTGACACTTTTTTGGGACCATTGGCATTTATACAGCGATCAGTGCTATAAAAATGCACTGATTACTGTGTAAATGCCATTGGCAGTGAAGGGGTTAACCTGCAGGGGGCGCTCTAAGGGTTAATTATGTTTACTGGGCGTGTTCTAACTGTGGGGGGACTGTACTAGCTGGGGAAGGGAAGTGGTCACAGCCTTCACGTACAGGAAGGCTGTGATCACAGCCCTTCCCCCTCACACAGAGCGGAGGTCCGTGTTTACTTACACGGACCTCCGCTCCTTCGCTCCGGGGGGGCCATCGCGGGTAGCCGGCGGCAATCGAAGCCGCCGCACCCGCTCCCTGGCCCTCCCCGAACACAGTGAGCGTGCGCGCCTCCGGCGGCGCGCGCGCGCTCACTAGGTTCGTGAGCGCGGCCGCTGTCATATGACGGCGATTTGCGCTCACGAGCCACCTTGCCGCCGTCAATTGCCGATCGGCGGTCGGCAAGGGGTTAAACATAAAGATATAAAACTGTAATTTTTTGTGAAGAATCAACAAGTGGGACACAATCATGAAGTGGAACGAAATTTATTGGATATTTCAAACTTTATTAACAAATAAAAAACTGAAAAATCGGGCGTGCAAAATTATTCAGCCCCTTTACTTTCAGTGCAGCAAACTCTCTCCAGAAGTTCAGTGAGGATCTCTGAATGATCCAATGTTTACCTCAATGACTAATGATGATAAATAGAATCCACCTGTGTGTAATCAAGTCTCCGTATAAATGAACCTGCACTGTGATAGTCTCAGAGGTCCGTTTAAAGCGCAGAGAGCATCATGAAGAACAAGGAACACACCAGGCAGGTCCGAGATACTGTTGTGGAGAAGTTTAAAGCCGGATTTGGATACAAAAAGATTTCCCAAGCTTTAAACATCCCAAGGAGCACTGTGCAAGCGATAATATTGAAATGGAAGGAGTATCAGACCACTGCAAATCTACCAAGACCTGGCCGTCCCTCTAAACTTTCAGCTCATACAAGGAGAAGACTGATCAGAGATGCAGCCAAGAGGCCCATGATCACTCTGGATGAACTGCAGAGATCTACAGCTGAGGTGGGAGACTCTGTCCATAGGACAACAATCAGTCGTATACTGCACAAATCTGGCCTTTATGGAAGAGTGGCAAGAAGAAAGCCATTTCTTAAAGATATCCATAAAAAGTGTTGTTTAAAGTTTGCCACAAGCCACCTGGGAGACACACCAAACATGTGGAAGAAGGTGCTCTGGTCAGATGAAACCAAAATCGAACTTTTTGGCAACAATGCAAAATGTTATGTTTGGCGTAAAAGCAACACAGCTTATCACCCTGAACACACCATCCCCACTGGCAACCATGGTGGTGGCAGCATCATGGTTTGGGCCTGCTTTTCTTCAGCAGGGACAGGGAAGATGGTTAAAATTGATGGGAAGATGGATGGAGCCAAATACAGGACCATTCTGGAAGGAAACCTGATGGAGTCTGCAAAAGACCTGAGACTGGGACGGAGATTTGTCTTCCAACAAGACAATGATCCAAAACATAAAGCAAAATCTACAATGGAATGGTTCACAAATAAACATATCCAGGTGTTAGAATGGCCAAGTCAAAGTCCAGACCTGAATCCAATCGAGAATCTGTGGAAAGAACTGAAAACTGCTGTTCACAAGCGCTCTCCATCCAACCTCACTGAGCTCAAGCTGTTTTGCAAGGAGGAATGGGCAAAAAAATCAGTCTCTCGATGTGCAAAACTGATAGAGACATACCCCAAGCGACTTACAGCTGTAGTCGCAGCAAAAGGTGGCGCTACAAAGTATTAACTTAAGGGGGCTGAATAATTTTGCACGCCCAATTTTTCAGTTTTTTATTTGGTAAAAAAGTTTGAAATATCCAATAAATTTTGTTCCACATCATGATTGTGTCCCACTTGTTGTTGATTCTTCACAAAAAATTACAGTTTTATATCTCTATGTTTGAAGCCTGAAATGTGGCAAAAGGTCACAAAGTTCAAAGGGGGCCGAATACTTTCGCAAGGCACTGTATATGTCATTCTTTCTGCCTGGAAACTTGAGAATGTCCATGGCAACCATAAAGCGTCCCTTTACATCAAAAGCAAAATATCCCAGTAGGACTGTCCGGCCCTGACCGCTGCTCCTGGTAAGAGGCTTGGGGCTATGAGCCCCAGATTCGGGGCCATAACCCCAGAAGCCAGCCCCTAGAGACACCACTGCCATTATTAACCCGTATTAAGTTCGTGCAGATGCAGTGCAGGTATCATCACTAGAACATCTGACATGTTTTACCTGCCTAGCCTTGTTTATGTTACTAGTTTTTTTCATTAAAGGTTTTAAATGGATAAAAAAATTAAAGCTCAAAAACGTTGTATAGAGCGTTAAGCCTTGTCAGGCCTTTCTCTGTCTCTATGGGAGCCCATTGATTAGAATAGAAGTTGCACCAGAAGTCGGATTTTGATGATCCAGCTTGCGGTGCGACTTGTGTGTTAAGGATCTTGAAGGGGAACCCCCTGCACAAATGAGAAAAAAAATTTGCGTGGGGTTCCCCCCCCGCCCAAGAAGGTAGCAGACCCTTCGGTCTGGTATGGATTTTAAGGGGAACCCCCACGCCAAAAAAATGGCTTGCCCCCCCATCCAAGATCCATACCAGACCCTTATCTGAGCACGCAGGTCAGAAAAGGGGGGGGGGGTGAGCGAGCGCCCCCCCCCTCCTGGACCATACCAGGCCACATGCCACCCAAAGCACTTTGTCCCCATGTTGATGAGGACAAGGGCCAAGGTTGTCATCAGGATCTGCAGGCAGGGCTTTTCAAAATCTGAGAGCCCCCTTTAACAAGGGGGCCCCCAGATCCTGGCCCCCCACCCTATGTGAATGAGTATGGGGTACATTGTAACCCTACCCATTGGATTCCAATAGTAGTACATGCACATAATGGCCATGATACTACTATTGGAATCCAATAAATACTACACCGTATTAGCTTCTCCTTGGCTCCTGGTGAGCTTTTTTAACGTAGTATCTACCCCATCAGAGGTGCTGAGGATGGATTAACTTCCTGATCCCATGTTCATCTGGATGCTGACTGAGTATACTTACATCTACCAGGCACCATCATTTGGACACAGGATACCCATGCAAGGCTTGTTTACATCAAGTTTCTGGTGAGTGCACTGTATACTGGTGGTGGGTATTTACCGTGAAGTTTTACTACATTGCACAGAGTGGTGGATTGTTTCCCTTACAGGCAAGGTTCAAGTCCCATTGGGGGTCACCCCATGTTTTGACACCTTCCAATCTGGATAAGGATTTGTTTAAAGTGTTTCACTATGCTTATTTAGAAGCAATTTTTTCACAAACCGTTGATCTTTTTTTATGTTACATTTTTTTCTGGACATTCATAAGTTTCCCTAGCGCTGCACTGTTATATCTTTATATTGACACTCCCAGCAGTTCGCATACGGCAGTATGAACTGGGTGCGATGCAGAAACCCGCTGTGGATTTGCAGTGTTCCCCGTATCGCAGCTATGTGAACCGGCACTCAAGCCCCACTCAAGGCACTCAAAACACACCTTTTAAATATTAACAAACATAAGTGCGCCCTTCTGCTGGATAGGCTGAAGCACAGTCATGCATTTTGGTACAGTGGCAGCAATGGCATGCATTGGTGCAATCTCAGTGCAGAGGTGGGTGTGGTGAGTGAATTGGGGCGATGTGGGGAAGTAGGATGGTCAGTTGCAGTAGTGGGAGCACCGGGGGGTCTGAGGGCACAGTGGTGGGGAGGTGTCAGGCATGGTGGAAGAGGAATGCAGGCACAATGGTGAAGGGAGGGCTGGCTGCTGGTGCAGTGGTGGCGAGGGGGGTGGTTGCAGTTTGATTTTAACTTAAAGGATAAAGACATTTTTAATCATAATATACATTATCATCAATCATTATCAATCATTTTATCAAGAATGAACAGCTGATGCATGGCAAAAAAAAACAAAACACTTTTTTTTAATGCAGAACATCACAGCCCAAGGCACAAGAGTTGTGGTGTGCTGCAGTGTGGGTATTTTGGCACCTACTGTATTTGGGGGAAATCCCAGATAGCAAGCAATTGAGCTGCAAGTTTGAAAATTACTTGCTATCCTACACGACTCTCACTCCAAATTCCACAAAGTTTGGTGACCCTGGTGGTCTTGTGCTCTCCCCACACTGCGTTCAAATAGCCTGGGCCTATCCTAATTGATTTTACATAACAACCCCAGCCTGCGGGGCTCCTCCTCCCTCTCCTCCCTTTTTTCTCTTTCCTCTTTGCTTTGCTCCTTTCTTCTTGTTTTCTTTTATTCTTTTTATTGCTAACATTGGGCATACATCTGCCCCCACCCTTACCTCCCCACAGTATGCCTCTAAATCCCTGGACTTAGGGCACTTCTGCTGACATGCGGCTAGTGCCGTAAGATCACAAGTTTTGGAATTTACCCCACAAAGTTGTCACACCATAAATGTATTTAATATCCTAAATTTTCATTTTCTCACTCTGATGTAAGTGATGCATGTAAAGTTGATCTGCTTATGTGAATCTTTCAATACAACTTATTGCACCTGAAAAATGGATTCCCCCTCTAGGCATCTTACACGGACCTTCAGTTTGTACTGTTAGGTCGCCCAGTAGGGTGCCAGAAATATAAATGCAATTTACTCGCTAGGGGGAATCTAGGATGGAAAAGGACCTAGGGGTCCTAGTAAATGACAGGCTCAGCAATGGCATGCAATGCTAAGCGCTGCAAGTAAAGCCAACAGAATATTAGCATGCATTAAAAAGGGGATTCACTCCAGAGATAAAACAATAATTCTCCCACAAGACTCTGGTCCGGCCGCACCTGGAGTATGCCGTCCAGTTCTGGTCACCAGTCCTCAGGAGGGATGTGCTGGAACTGGAGAGGGTCCAGAGAAGGGCAACAAAGCTAATAAAGGGTCTGGAGGATATCAGCTATGGGGAAAGACTACAAGCATTGAACTTATTCTGTCTGGAGAAGAGACACTTGAGAGGGGATATGATTTCAATGTACAAATACCATACTGGTGACCCCACAAATAGGGAAAAATAAATTCAGCGAAAGAGAATTTAAAAAGACATGCAACTATTCACTAAAATCAGAAGAGAAGCGGTTTAACATTAAACTGCATAGAGGGTTCTTCACTGTAAGAGCGGTAAGGGTGTGGAATTCTCTTCCACAAGCAGTGGTTTTAACGGGGAGCATCGATCACTTCAAAAAACTATTAGATGGGCACCTCAACGATAACAACATACAGGGGTATACAATGTACTATTAACATATAAGCACACGCACAGGTTGGACTGGATGGACTTGTGTCTTTTTTCAACCTCACCAACTATGTAGCTATGTAACATTTTGCATTCCCAAAATATTTAGTTGTACATGCCTTTACCCATGTCTTTGTGCCATGCGTGGGTGATCAGTTGGCATGTTGCTTTGCTTACTACAATAGAAATCATTGTAACAGAAAATGACTTGCTAAGCTATTGCTAGACTTACCAGGCTTCACAAGTTTGTTGCACATTTGCAGCAAGTCCGCATTGCATGACTCCAGATCAACTTTCTTTGCAAACATACTGCAAGTCTGCTGCAAGTTCCGGTTCAGTTATGTTGTGCAATAGCCATCCCACCACAGGGGTCATTGTGGCTGAATTTGGAAAAGTGTCAACTAGAACTTGTGCTTCAAGTGCTCTGCAAGTGTACAATTTGCAAGTGGCAAGGTATCCTTGCTATCTGGGATTCTAAGTGACTGGTACCCCAATGTACATCACTCCACATTACTGCAACACATTGGTCTGAAGGAGGACTAAAGACTATCCTTTCAAACATTCCCAATGACTTCCTGCCTCATGTTAACTAAACCCGCCCCCACCTCCGCCCATAATTACCTGCACCATATTAGGTGGTACTCAGTAAGAGAAGCCTAGGCTTACAAGTAGCCAGGTTCTCTATTCAGGCCTATGAAGAACTAAGTACCCCTGGAACTCTACACCCTGACATCTCACTGTTGCCCAGCACCCTTACTTCTGAACCCCTGACTCCAAGCCTCCCTGCCACCCCAGACATCTTTCCTTTAAGCTGCAAATTCCACCATTGCCCCCCAGGCTCTCCCTGTTCCCCATTATTACTTTTGCAGAGAAATGCAGATAGGGGAGGCTGGTTTTCTGGGCTATTTGATCTCTTCCTCTGTTGATATCACTTGCACCCCAGTGCAGCATATAGAGGCCAGTCTGTCCTGTTGTGTACCCAGAGGAAGGGTGAAGCCAAACACTGAGACACCCTCCACATCCATTACTATGAAAGCCTTTACTGCAGAGGCCATTTTCTAGAAGTTCAATATCAAAATGCATTATTTATTTATTTTACTTTCTAGGTACGCATATTATTTGAAATACACCAATTATCACCACTCCTTCTTCCTAAACTGTTGAATCTCTATATTATTTGAACATGCAATCTCTATATTAGGTTAAAACTAAAATTCAGTTTCTGTATTCTTCTTTTCCTCTCCCGTTTATTGGTTAGTCTCTCATAAGGGAAAACTAAGAGCTGCTATAAATCAATGCAGCATACATATGCTAATTAATCAAATTTAAGAATGCGGTGAATGAAATGTACATCACCTTTCTTATAAAATACACATTTTTTCATTACTACTATCACTACAACTCTCTCTTTTCCAAAAATTTTTAGGTGTCACGTCAGTTGCATTATCGCCTGTAGCAACTGTTGCTCCTCTTAAGTGAAGGACGTGGATGCGTTTTGCGCGGTGACCATGGAGGCTCAGTGGTGACTATGCGGGGGTGGTGTGCCAGTGGCAGCCTGTGAGAAACCACACGGTTACATAGTGCTGTGTCAGTGGTCTGGGTATATATGCATATACATTTTCCAACTACACCATACAAGGATATGGCCACATAGGCTTGTATGGTGATTTTTTAAGGTACAAACACTGATGATTTGTAAAGGTTCCTTGTTCAAATTTGCTGTTGTATTGAAGTCAATCTAAACACATGCCATTGTATTATAGAATTGTGAATCTCCCAATAACGGCCCCTGAAGAAGGGAATCTCCTGAAACGCGTCGGGCCAAGGAGTGTCCACAAACTACAGTTACCAGACGTATTGTCAAACACATGTACCCA
>BLSH010319998.1:1172786-1189227 GCA_018402905.1 Glandirana rugosa | reverse complement strand
GGGTAGAGAGACTTACCCCAGATATAACCCTTTCCTTTACCGTATAGACTAGAAAATCTAAACGAGAAAAAGTGTGGGGGGCCTCTGTTTGGGAAGATTCTTCCCTGCTTTTGAATTAACCGATAAGTTTGGACCCCCCAATCACCGGGGGTCAAAAAGTTAGGTGGTACTAAGAAAAACTTCATCATTAAACAAGGTCAGAGGAGGAGAACCTAACCCTACATAGGCTAGGTTCTACTCCTTGAACTAAGACCCCGATGCCGGTCGTACAACCTAAAATTGTACAGACGGTTCACCCTCCAGACCTAAGCCAATTAAGTTTTCGTCCCTTCTTAGAAGGGTTTGTCTCCGGGGGGTGTGAAAAAGAGCAAATCTAAAAGATCAGATATGCCATTTCCTTTCCCAATATAGACCCCATTCAGAGAGATGGGAGAATTCCAAGGAAAGATCTCCGATGGTATTAACATAATTACCTCTGGTCTATGAAGGGCGTATTTGTTAGATCCATCACTCAGGATGTTAGGCCATATGTCCAAGTGTACAGATATGTCTCCGCCTGTTCTGATGCACTAGGTGTCCAGTCTCCCATTGGTGCCTTTAGAATTGCATTTACAATTAATTCTGCATTCCCTTTGTGTTTCTCCCTTGTATTCTCCTTCTCCCCTCCCCCCCCCCCTTTTTTCAAGTAGAGTGACCTTGTAGATATACTATGTCGAAATTCAGATGTTTTATGCAATGTTGTGATTGAAATCTTTATGCTGTTTCCAGATAAAACCACTGGGACTGTCCGTTTCCTGGGTTGCACTGGTCCATGTCTCCTCCCCCCTGTGGCCCCCACCCGGCGCACAAAGCCCCCCGGTCCTATGGATCATGGGGGGCTTTTTGATTTCCATGTCTGGGGGTGCTGGTGTGATGTGCGGGGGGGATCGAGGGATGGGACTGCCTTTGGTCTCTCCTCCTTTCGTTTCCTCCCGCTGACCCCTCCCCCCCCGTGGACATTGGAGCTGCTGCGTCGGTGGGGCGTGGGTGCGGGACTCCCCTTTGTGTTAGCACACGGGGGAGCCGCGCACTCATGCCTCGGGAGCCTCGCACGTCCCTCCCCTAGTATCCAGTTCCCTCCTAGATCCATCATCGTCACGTGTAAACGTGACGCGCACCACGCCAACGCGGGCAGTAACACGAGGTGAGGACGCTCACCCTCACTGCGCATGCGTCGGCGTTATTTAAATGGATGTGCGGCGTGTCTCACTGCACTGAGCAGCAGAGACACACGCACACCACGCCAAAACTAACCTCCAAATCTTTAAGGTATGTGGAACTTTTCCTTCTGATTGCCACTTTTCAAAGCATCATTGAATATTGCTTCAGTACTGTGATGATTGTTCCCTATGGATGGGTGGTTTCTGGAATTGGGGCAATTTGATGTAGATGTGTAGTACACGCACTGTAGCTTTCCATGCTACATGAAACTCTCTTCCCCGTTTATTTTCGACATTTAAACCATGGGAATAGAGGCATGACCCTTATCTATTTGGGGAAACCCTTTGGCCCTAGTTTAGGGTGGCAGGCCTCCCCCTTTCACTTAGGATAGTACTTTTCCTCTCCCGTTTATTGGTTAGTCTCTCATAAGGGAAAACTAAGAGCTGCTATAAATCAATGCAGCATACATATGCTAATTAATCAAATTTAAGAATGCGGTGAATGAAATGTACATCACCTTTCTTATAAAATACACATTTTTTCATTACTACTATCACTACAACTCTCTCTTTTCCAAAAATTTTTAGGTGTCACGTCAGTTGCATTATCGCCTGTAGCAACTGTTGCTCCTCTTAAGTGAAGGACGTGGATGCGTTTTGCGCGGTGACCATGGAGGCTCAGTGGTGACTATGCGGGGGTGGTGTGCCAGTGGCAGCCTGTGAGAAACCACACGGTTACATAGTGCTGTGTCAGTGGTCTGGGTATATATGCATATACATTTTCCAACTACACCATACAAGGATATGGCCACATAGGCTTGTATGGTGATTTTTTAAGGTACAAACACTGATGATTTGTAAAGGTTCCTTGTTCAAATTTGCTGTTGTATTGAAGTCAATCTAAACACATGCCATTGTATTATAGAATTGTGAATCTCCCAATAACGGCCCCTGAAGAAGGGAATCTCCTGAAACGCGTCGGGCCAAGGAGTGTCCACAAACTACAGTTACCAGACGTATTGTCAAACACATGTACCCATATGTTGTTTTAAATGTTATGTAATACATTTATTGTATTGTATATTTTAATGTATATCATTAAACCTTTATAATTTTTATATAAAACGATTTACTATTCAGTTTGCCTATAAAAATCCCAAACCCAAGTGAGGGGGTTCCACTCAACAATTTGTATAATAGGGATGACGGCAACAGGGCTTACTCCCCTAGGTGGTGTTCTCAACAATTTTTCCCAAAAACTAGGGATAGCAATAGGAGAAAAGGATATGATAAACCTTGTGTATTAAGTTATTGCAACTGCCAAAAAAAAAATGTTATTTTAAATTACCCAACGATTAAAAAACTGTTGGCTAAAGAAAGGAAAAAAAATTGGGATAACTACTGCCACTAGAGGGCAGCATGGCAGTAGATATACTGTAATGTAATACCTGGGAAGGTTTACTGTTATAGGTAATAAAAGCTGAAGACAAGCTATCAAAGTGTTCCAATAATAAATGCTTGCTGCATTACGGTTTAGTTACTGCCTGGCTTATTTCCCTTGGAAACTACTAACAGTCAAAAAGTTATATTGCGTCATGGCTATGGTTAAAGTATAACTGCATCATTAAAACTCATTAGCACTTTTAACATCTCCGTGGATATCAAACAACTTTGCACAATTAATCATTTATCTCTTCCTTTTCTTCAAACAGCAAGAAAAACATGCCCCATGTCTTCCACAAGAATTCAGGATCGCCTAGGTTGACTTTATATACTTAATTAAGAGCATCCAGTCCCAGAGAATTTGGGAATGGCATCCTTGAGAAAAAGTAAGGAAGTTTGGTGCTCAGGGAAATTGCTTTAAGGTTGACCTCTGCTGACCCCCCGGTTTGTATGATCTGTAGGTAATTGAAACAGCTGAGATGATCTGCTATCGTTATGAGGAGCTGGATCATAGGATCCTTCCAGATTTTCAATGTTTTTCCGGGCCCGCAAGATTAGAGGCTCCGGTTTTTCAAGGGAGAACTTTGACCTGTCTTTGATGAGAAGGTAGGATTACAGGGCCCAAAAAACAGCTGCCAGTTCTAGGTTGTTTTTTTTTTATCCCTCAGGCCAAGAAAGTTAATAAGCCTTAATTGCAGATGCCCCTAAATGGGCACCCCAACTTGGGAGGCTGGCATCTAACCAACTTTCAGCGTATGATGATTTCATCCAATAATCTTCTTAAGTTTAGAATATAGCAAAAGATTTAGGTCTTCTTCTATACTATAGTATAAATGACTAATGAGCGAATCTGCCACAGTTCAATTCAGAAAGGATTTGGCGAATCCAGTTTAAAATTTGATGAACGTGAATTTAGCAGCAAATCCAATTGAAGTCTATGGGGGAGCAATAATCCTGTTATTAAAGTTTGGACATTTTTAGGATTAGTGGAAAAGCTGATGTAAATAAAAAAAGGGCATGGGGAGCTAGGCACTCCCATGGAGGACATGTATAAATGCCTTTTTTAACAGCATGCTGCTTCAAGGATTGCATGGATAAAAAAGTAAATCCTTTAAAGCTGGTCTCCTTTTTTCATTTAAAGTGGAAGTAAACCCTCCCATCGTTTTCAGTCAAGGAAGCTGCCATCTTGGCCTCTATTTAATCTTCAACTGTCATGATGCTGCACATGTGATCAATTATGACACTAGCCATTGGATGGTTTGCCAATTTGGTTGAGAGCACAACCAATGTGACAGTTACATTCCCGGCATGTGCTGGAAATGTAACTGTTTTTTAAACTGTCAAACCGATGGGTTTACTTACGCTTAAAGGGGTTGTAAACCCTTACGGTTTTTCACCTCAATGCATTCTATGCATTGAGGTGAAAACCCTCTTGTAGTGCACCAGCCCCCTAGAGCCCCCTTTGTACTCAAACGTTCCAGCACCGGCGACGAGCACACCCGCTCCAGACGGTGTCTCAGGTCCTCATTGAATAGATTGATAGCAGCGCAGCCATTGCTGTCAATCAAATCCAATGACGTTGGAGCCGGGGGCGGAGCCAAGTCCTACAGTCTGTGTCAATGGACGCAGCAGCAGGACACGTGAGTGCGCCTGCACGGGTGCCACAAGGGAGAGCGGCTCTCCAACAGGGCACTCTAGAAGAGGAGGAGCCAGGAGTGCCGCTGAGGGACCCCAGAAGAGCAGGATCGGGGCCACTCTGTGCAAAACCAACTGCACAGAGGAGGTAAGTTTGACATGTTTGTTTAAAAAAAAAAAAATTAAAAAAAACAAACCTTTACATATCCTTTAACTTTAAAGAGCTTGTTTGGACCAACCTGGTCCACAGTTGCAGCAGCTGTGTCCGCTGCTCAGCCATTCAGAGGAAGCTTTCTATTCTATGAATGAGGTGGAGAGGCAGGCTGATGAAGTCAAAATCTGCTTCAGCCAATCAGAAGAAGCTTTCAATTCTATGAATGAGGTGGAGAGGTGAGCTGATGAAGTCACAATCTGCCTCAGCCGGAAGAAGTTTTGTATTTATTCATTTATTCGCTGAATCGCTAAGCAGTGCTCAGCCTGACTCCATTCTGTTCAGGGAGCGGGACAGGAAGCTCTCATTCCGCTGCCGGAACACAGCACTGTATGTAGTTGAGGCTATATACAGTTTTTACAGTGCACACAGCCACTGCAACTGTTAGGTCCAAAACAGCCCAAACAAATTATATATAGTTAAATGAAACATGGAGATCAGCTTTAAATGACAGACTTGGGCCATGCATGTACATGTTGCACATATGCTGAAAGTATGCTCAATAATTCCAATGTGCGAAGGGAGCGGGCCGGGTGAAACCAGAAGTGTTTTTATTCAAAAAGTTTCTGCAATGACAAAGGCATGACCTTTCAGTCTGAGATACAGGACAGCAACTGCTATTCTGTTCTTACATAATAATACACATCTATATTTATAATAATAACATTCTCATATACTGGAATAACATCCTCATAGAAAAATAATTAACAATTGTACATGTACTAATATGGTATTTAATCACACAGCAACCTTTACTGATCACTGGGATGTAAATTAAATCACTTTTGCCGTATTTATGGCCCTAAATATGCTCCCTCTTACCTGCAATGACAAAGACATGACCTTCCAGTCTGAGATACAGGACAGCAACTGCTATTCTGTTCCCATCAGAAAAAAAGGTCTGTCTTTTGGTTCCCCTCTGCTATTTTAGCACTGTTAAAGAGGAAGTAAACAAAGATGGGGTTTACTTCCTCTGTATTCCCCTGCAAAGTAGATGCATAATGGGCTACTATGCATTGCATAGTAGCCCATTATGTGTCACTTACCTGCAAACGAAGCCTGCGACGTCTATCGCTGTCCCCTGTGCTGGCTGCTTCCATCTTCTGCCCCTCTTCCTTCCAGGGCCGCGATCTCCGGCTCTGTGACTGGCTGGAGTCGCGTGACGTCACTCCCGCGCATGTGTGCGTGAGCCGCCAGTCACGGCAGAATCACAGTGAAGAAATGGCATGGAGGTATCGAATGACGTCGGCACAGCTGATACTCTGCATATCTCCTGAACCGTGCAGGTTTGGGAATATGCCTATAATAATTATAGGCTTACCTGTAGGTGAAAGTGCTTGTCACGAGTTGTCAACCACTTTAACATAAAATGTGCTCTCTGTCATTCAGGCTTTTAACTCTATGCTGCCATCTAATGGTGATTTATTAGAAATACCATGAGATTTACTTTGTAAACAGAATAATAGGAAATGTTAAACTTATTAGATTGTTTTTTATGGGCTTTTGGTATACCTTACACTCTCCCCCACAAAATTTTATGTCGTCCTATACGCAGGTTTTAGTATAAGAACCATTCCTTTGCTCATATCACAATAACCATAGGGAGCCAAGGTTAAGTAGTAATCCAATTACTGGAGGAACCATCCTACCTGCGACATCTACTCTCAGTTGTGTCACAGCTTCCCACCGGAGTGCTCATGTACCTAGTGAGATATTGCTGCATATAGCCAACTAATTAGTAAACCTCTACAACACAGGTTTGTGTAAGTTATTGAGACGATAAGGTTTGATGGAGAAACTAGTGGACAACTTATTACTTCTGTCCTTTTTTTTAATAAGGTGGAATACCCATGGTACATTACCAATACAGTACAGCGTAACCACCTAATACTTTTTACCTTTTTTTGTTGTTGTCGGCCTTTACCTTAACCACCTAGCCCCATTACATGAAGCTATTTTTTTTTTGCTTGACCTGGAATCTCTGCAGTGAGAGTGCAAGACATTTCCTTTTTGTTAACTACAGAAAATAACACCTAACATCTTCAACATAAGTAAACAACTCTAACATAGTAACCATTAGGCTCCATACACACAGTATCTGATAAATGACTGTTTTTGGTCGTTTGCGCATTTTTTTTAACAGCCCAAAAATGCCACTTTATGTTATCCTATGTGTCCATGCACACGTGGACGTTAATTGTCTTTAAACAGCAGTGGCGTTTTTGGGCTGTTATCTGAACGCACTGAATTGGCGTTCAAAAGTCGTTCCTCTGACCACAAAAAACACTAAACACCGATAAACGCCAATTAACGCTCATAAACCCCAGTAAACAGCCGTTTATTGGCGTCCGGCGTTTTTTGTAGTCAATGGAAGCTAATGAAGTAAAAAAAAACGCCCAAAAACGCTGACGCCGATAAGCGCTGCTTACAAAACGCTGCAAAAGAACGTTTTCTAAGCAGCATCTCCTGCCCGACGCCCAGAAAGTCCAGATAGTGTCCAGTCTGCATGGAGTCTTATTAGACTGTAGCATAATAAACATGACTACTTTTACCAGTCTTTAGAGTCCTCAGTAAAACTTTCTGGACTTAAATACCAGCTAGGGCAAGTAGGAATACAGTCTATAACCTGTACTTCTGGCAACACTACTGGGTTGACCCAAAGTGTCATAAATCAGAACCTTTGGTTGTCTCCTGTTCCTGCTGGGCTGGATCCTGTGTAGATGAGTAGTAGAGGAAGGGCATCTGAAATGTCCTCATGCTCGCCTTCGCCACTGTCAACTATCTCTGTTGGCTTTTCTGGTGAAGGATTTTCTTCTTCTATATCCCCTAATGAACATGCAGTTTGTTCAGGTTGATCCACAGGCTCGTCCTCTGTAGTTTCCTCTGTAACTGCCTCTGTACTTTCCTCTGTAACTTCCTCACTCATTTCAAGCTGACCAGGGTAGAACTCTGCTGCTTCTGGATTCAACTCAGTGTCTTCCCTTAGGTGGTCTCTCTAAGTTACAGGAATGAAAGATCTCCATTGCTCTTGTTCATGGTCGAATTGATCGTCTGATACTTCCTCAGATATCTGTGTAGATGTTTGAGTAGTCTTTGGAATTCTGCCTTGTTTTCTGGCACTGGGTCTGTCAAGTATCTTCTGACCTTGGTCGACGGGTAGGTAATCGCATGGCAATAACAAATTGCGGTGTAGAATCCTTGTTCGGCCTTTTTCAATTTCTGGCTTGACCTCATACACTGGACTACCTTCATACTTTTTCCTAAGGACAACATGTACAGCATCTTGCCAGAACGATCCCAGTTTTCCTGGTCCTCCTCTTTCAGTAAGATTTCTTACAAGAACTCTACTGCCAGGTGAAAGTTCGACTCCATGAGTCTTGTCATAGTGTTCTTTCCCTCTTTGTGCAGCTTGACTAGTTACCTTTGAAGCAACCTGATAGGCCTCAGTCATCCTCTCTGTCCACGTTTTCACATTCTCTGAGTGAGTCTTGTATTTTTACATTACTGGAGTGTCAAACATACTATCTACATGTAATCTTGGAGATCTTCCGAACAGTAGAAAGAATGGAGGATACCCCGTAGCTTCACTTTTGGTGCAATTGTATGCAACTACCTGTGCAAGTGAATTTTCCAGTCTTTCTTGGAGTCTGGCAACAGGGTCCAAAGCATAAACAACAGGCTACGATTAAATCTTTCACATTGTCCATTGCCTTCTGGATGATATGGAGTTGTGTGAGAGTTCTGGATGTGGCAGTGTTTACCTAATGCCAAGAGCAGTTGATTTTCAAATTCTTTACCCATGTCATTGTGAATTCTGGTAGGAAATCCAAACTTCAAGACAAAGTCACTGAATATCTTGTCAGCAACAGTCTTTGCTGACTTGTTTTTGGTTGCGTAGGCCTGAGCAAACCTGGTAAAATGATCGATGACCACTAATATGTACTCATAACCTCCTTTACAAGTCTCGAGATGGAGAAAGTCGATGGAGACCAGCTCAAAAGGATAAGTGGTGGCAATATTGTTCAATGGGGCTCTAGTAGGCTTATGTGGGAGTTTGTCTTTCAGACAAGTGCACTGGTGGTTGATGTATTGCTCAGCGTCTCTCTGCATATGTGGCCAAAAGAATCATTCTCTGATCAGCTCTGATGACAGTCCTTTCGACTCCTAAGTGTCCCATTTCTTCCTGTAATTCTTTCAACACCAATGGATGATACAACTTTGGTAAAACTAGTTGAGAACCTGATGATGTTTTCCGTCTCAAGATTCCATCTTCGTCGAGGTATAGTTTGGTCCATTGTTTCATTAGTATGAAGAGATCCAGTGGTCCACCTTGTCGTTCCTGTTTTGATGTGAACCTGTTTTGGCTCTTGTACTTCCACATTGGGCCAATCACAGAGTCTTATTTTTGGGCTGTCCTTATGGTCCCTTTGGGTATTTGGGCTACCTTCTTTTGGGTACCATCTACTGTCGAGGTTGTATGGGCGATGGTTATCGGACACAGCCAAGGCATTTCTTCTTTCTGATGTACTTGAAGTGCTTGGGTTATGCACCCGATGATTTTCGGGTCCACTTCTTGCGAACACTGTTGCATGTATTGTTCAGGACTTAATGGCATATGCGAAAGTACATCCACATTTCTGTTTCCTGGACGATACTTGATGGTAAAATTAAAGTCAGCTAATTCTGCTACCCATTGATGGCCTGTTGTGTTTAGTTTAGCTGTAGTAAGGACATAAGTTAGGGGGTTATTGTCAGTATATACTACAAAGGATGGACAGTAGTATAGGTAGTCTCGCAACTTATCACTTATGGCCCAATTCATCGCTAGGAACTCTAGTTTTCCCAAATTGATGTGATAGTTTTTTTCAGCAGGTGTGAGAGTTCTAGACCCATAAGCAAGTACCTTTAACTTTTCTTCCTGCTCTTGGTACAACACAGCTCCTAGTCCTTCTTGCGAGGCATCACAATGCACAACAACTGGAGGGTGAGTTAACACCTCAATAAGCCGGTTCAGCACTACCTGGTGGTGGTCAGTCCAGACTATAAACTGATGGGAGGGTAGTTGACCTCTTAGCTTTGGTGATTGCTTCTTCTTCTCCTACCTGGACGGGTTAAAAGGTGCTGATGTTGTGGCAGGTGTTGTATCCGCTGACAGTAATTCATAGAGGGGTTTTGCAATTCTGGAAACGTTTTGGACATAAGGGCGATAGTAGGAAATGAATCCTAGCAGTTTCCTGAGTTCTACAACAGTCTTTGGCTGGTTGTCCTTCAAGGCTAGCACAGGCGCAGTATCTGATGGATCCATAGAATGGCCTTCTTTGGACACGATTTTGCCCAAGAATCTGACTTTGTTTCGGAAGAGTTCACATTTCCTAGCTGTTAACTTGACTCCATGTTGCTGATATCATTGCAATACCAACCGGACATGGTCCACATGTTCTTGGAATGACCTGCGGTGAACCAGGTTGTCATCTAGGTATGGCAGACAGCTCTTGTCCCTCAGTCCCCTTAAACAGGTTTCCATGCTGTGTTGAAATTCAGCTGGTGCAGAGCTAAGGCCAAAGGGGATTCCGATCCACTCATACAGACCCCAAGGTGTGATGAAGGCAGTCAGTGGTCGGCTGGATTCTTCCACAAATCCTGGATGGTAGGCTTTCCCTTGGTCTAGCACCGAGAACCATGAAATTTCTCCTAGGCTGTCCAGCGTGTCTTGGATCCTAGGGATTTGATGGCGGTCTGGGATGGACTTCTGGTTCATTGCTTCTTTCTTATGCACACAATGGGTGATGAGTATGAAGACTTTGACTCTGCAATCCATCCGCGGTTCAGCAGATCCTGCAGGTATTCTTTCACTTCTTGGTGCAGTGGTTTCAGTACAGAAATGTAAGTTCTCCTAACAGGTGTGTGGTCTTTGAGGCGAAGTTGCAATTGTAGGGAAGGAATGCATCCTACATCGGAGTCATCTTTGGCGAAGGCATTGCATTCCTCCCTTAACATCTTCTTGACTGCCTGTTGATCCTTCTCCGGAAGGTGTTCGATAATCACTGGTGGGTCCCAGTGTTCCCGATTAGCATTGCTTACCGACTGATTTACGTTTAGGTTATCTACTTGGCCTGGCCCGGATGTCTGTGGCCGATGAGTCACTGAGTGAGTGACCACACTCACTGATTGTTTCAATTTCACCTGAGCTGGGTATGTTGCCTTTATGAGCTCGAGGCATCCCATCATAGTCTGACCTGGTAAAATAATGTCCGGCTTAGTTGTGTTCCAAACCGGGATTAATAGTTTGGAAAATTGTCCCTTTTGGAGTGATACTAATGTCTCATTAATATGCAGTTCATCAGCCAAATGATGGGCCTCATCAAGTGTAGACAAAACTGTCTGATCTTGCAATGCTGGTTTGGTGTGGGCCCTACCCCTGACATACATCACAGTGTTTGCTGGAATTCTTTGGCTCTTAGTGCCAGTCTTTAGTGTAGTATCACGGGTTTCCCTGTGATTGGCTTGTAATAGATTTACAAGGATCTCTGTTTTTGTGGCTGACAGTTCCAATGCTGTCCCTAGTACGTCCACAAAACCTGGGGTGGCTTCCTTTCCCCCTGGCAGTTGTCTCCTTGAAGAGTTCTTCAAAGACATTATAGCCGATGATGGGCTTTTCAGCTATTTTCTCATTCTCCGATACCACAAGGGGCACTATTAGCTGTCAGGTGGTGTTACTTCCTGCTGTTAGCTAGAAAACTACCTCAATCCACCCGGAGAAGGGAATCTCAGTCTCATTAGCTGCTTTTCCTAGGAGGCCTCCTGGCCCAAGCAATTCTTCAAAAGATCGGAGTACTGTATGTGGCAGAACCCTTTGTCTCCAACCCTCATTGATGATGCTAACCTGAGAGCCAGTATCCCATAAGGCCTGGACAGGAGTACTGTCTATTTCACAGTTCACAAGGCATTTTTTTTCCAATGAGACTCAGTAACTTGCTGTTTTGTCTCATGGTAATCTCGTCCATGTGAGTTGGCACTTCCCCCGCCACCTGGTCAAATCTTTGGTTAGGGCGGTTGGGTATCCTTTGAAAGGGATCTGGGTTCACTCTTTCAGCCGTGGCACTGATGGTGGTTTGAGAGCTTGCTGATTTACTACTGACAAGAGTTGCACTTTGGGACACCGGGTTGGTTCTAGCACAGGTTACCGTCGGTCCCTTGACAGCAACCCTCTCCCATTTAACTGGTTGGGTCTGGTCATTTTGCAGGATCTCGCTAAATGTCCAGATTGACCACAGTTAAAGCAATGGTCACAGGCAGTTCTCTGACCAGTTCTTTTACAAGATTGACAACATACATTGCTCATGCCCACTGTTACCTGAGGCCCTCTGAATTCACAATCTCGTCGAGTTCTCGAACCTTGGAGGAGTGTTTTCATCTCTATTTGCATCTGGAGCATCAGCTTTTCCTGTTCAGAGTTGCTCTTTGACAACTGTTGGATGGTTGGGCTACTTGCTTGTGGTGGGGACCAAGATATTTTGTTGGTGGTCGTCCAGACACCTGGTTCCTGAGGACACTAAGACATTTGACTGGCACTCTTTCCCTTTCATTGAATTGCTGGGCTGAGCTTTCTTTTGCTTCTGTTTCCTTTCCATCTCCATATTAGTGGCTTCATTTGTTTTCTCTATGAGCGCCTCATCTGGAATGGAAGGATCGTCTAAATACTGCTTTAACTGGAACTTGATGTGGTCACTTCTCAGTCCAGTATCCACTGACCTTAGGAATTTCTTTTGTATCAGCTCAGTCCCTTAGTGTTCATCCAAGCCTTCTGTTTGTGAGACGAACAACTCAATACTCAACTTCAACTCAACTCAACTTCAGCTCAATAGGTCTGAACAGGAAATTCTGAGGGGTTTCGTTACTATTCTGTGAAATGTTTATTAGTTGTTGGTACAGTTCAGAAGCATTTTCCTCCTTGTAATGGCTTTTAGGATTCTCCCAAGTTGCACGAGCGTCAGTCCATTCTTTATTTCCAGCATACCTCTGAGACTTAGGCCGGGACTAATGGCTTTTACTACAGCTGCCACAATCTCGGACTCGGGATACCCTTTTTTTGTAGCCCCATGTCGATCTGGGGCATAAGGTTTGTATAGGACAGCTTGTCTTTCTGTTCTTTTTCACCTATCTCACCAATCTTAAAGTCCTTCCTGATTGTCACCAAGTTGGCAAGTTACCATGGTGAAGTCTCTGAGTAACTGTAATAGGTTCTTGTTTTGGATGACTGTCACTTGAGTCCTTTCTGAAGATTATTCTGAAGATTTCCTGGAACTTTTCCTGCATAATGTTGTATTGTCGTTTCAAATCGGTTAATTGTTGTTCCTGTTGAGGGTCTTTTTCACTGATGTTTGGTGCTTCAGCATTGTTCCTCTTCTTCTCTAGCTCACTGATGAATCTCTTAGTTGCTTGAAGAAATTGTGTCACCACCTCTTCACTTTCAGTCTCAACCAATTCATCCATCGTCCTCATTGACTATCCGCATGTAGTGGTGCAGGGTCTTTCCTTTCGCCATACTTGCTTCTGGGGCCTTGATAAACTGGCAAATCTCAATGAGATGACCGACTATCATGTGAATCAGGTGCTCACTGATTTCATCTTGCAACTTTTCCATATCCTTCTGTGTACAATTCCCATGCAACAACATTTAATCCCTTAATCTTCTCTCAGCTTTGCCACAGACAGCGTAACCGCTCTTTTCCTCTCCCAGTACTTTTTTCGTTTTCTTCACCCGGCCCCATGTTGTGTGCCGATTTTGTTGCACATATGCTGAAAGTATGGTCAATAATTCCAGTGTGCGAAGGGAGCGGGCCGGATGAAACCAGAAGTGTTTTTATTCAAAAAGTTTCTGCAATGACAAAGGCATGATCTTTCAGTCTGAGATACAGGACAGCAACTGCTATTCTGTTCTTACATAATAATACACATCTATATTTATAATAATAACATTCTCATATACTGGAATAACATCCTCATAGAAAAATAATAAACAATTGTACATGTGCTAGTGTGGTATTTAATCACACAGCAACCTTTACTGATCACTGGGATGTAAATAAAATCACCTTTGCCCTATTTATGGCCCTAAATATGCTCCCTCTTACCTGCAATGACAAAGGCATAACCTTTCAGTCTGAGATACAGGACAGCAACTGCTATTCTGTTCCCACCAGAAACAAAGGTCTGTCTTTTGGTTCCTCTCTGCTATTTTAGCACTGTTATAGCGGAGTTCCACCCAAAAATGGAACTTCCGCTTTAAGCACTCCTCGCCCCCTTACATGCTACATTTGGCATGTCATTTTTTTTTTGGGGGGGGGGGGTGTGTCCCCAGGTTTCAGAGGGACTTCCTGTCCCTCTTCCACCTTCAGTCTCGGGGCCGCCTAGGCAACTCCTCCTCTCCTCCTAGGCGGCCCCTCCCTCCTGGCAATCTTCTGGGACACGTCACAGGTCCCAGAAGATTGTCTGGCCACTAGGGATGCGCAGCGCAGCGCGACTCGCGCATGCGCAGTGGGTGCCCGGCCGTAAAGCCGGGCCGGGTGCCCACTCTAGGAATGGTGGGGCCGTCGGTAGGAGCGGGGAGAAGAGCGAGGCTTCAGGAGCAGCCGTCACTGGACCGGGAGATGGGTAAGTTACTGTTTATTAAAAGTCAGCAGCTACACTTTTTGTAGCTGCTGACTTTTAATAAACAAAAAAAAGTGTGGAACTCCGCATTAACATAAAATGTGCTCTCTGTCATTCAAGCTTTTAACTCTATGCTGCCATCTAATGGTGATTTATTAGAAATACCATGAGTTTTGCTTTCTAAACGGAATAGGAAATGTTAAACTTAAAGCGGAGGTCCGAGGTAGGAAAAAAAAATTTAAAGTCAGCAGCTACACATACAGTAGCTGCTGACTTTTAATAATAGGACACTTACCTGTCCTGGTGTCCAGCGATGTCTGCACCCACCGCTGATCTTCAGATCGGGGGACGGGTGCAGCCACCTCCATCGCGGGTATGGGAACCCGGACATGTAAGCAGTACAGCTTCATGCCGGGCAACTTACTGCGTATGCGCGAGGCTCTGCCACGCTCTGCTACTGGCCAGGCGGCCAGAAGCAGAGCGAGCAGGGAGGAGGGAGCCGGGCTGCTGACGTCAGCGGCCGTGGCTTGCGGCCAGAGCTCCCGGATGTGTGGAAAAGGACACCTGTCTAAAGACAGGTGTCCTCTTCCCCCTCCCCCCAAAGGTGCCAAATGTGACACCTGAGGGGGGGAGGGGGGAGGACTCAAACCAGTGGAAGTTCCACTTTTGGGTGGAAATCCGCTTTAATAGTTTGTTTTTTATGGGGTACTTGATTTTGGCATACCTTACATACATAATGTTTTCATTCCCAGTTGTCTGCAAAGGCTGTCCCTATTCTCACTGATGTAAAACTGTCCAGTTTCTGTCAGGTATTAGGAGACTGCAGATGATACAGTACAGCAGAGTAAAAACTGGCCAGAACAGTTTACATGTGCAAGAGTGCACCTAAATCAACTAGAGATACCATGCACAGGCTGGTGTTTTACTAGAAGAACTAAGAGTCTGCAGACAAGTCCCCAATGAGTGCAAAGAAAAATGCAGCAAAGGTTATTGCCAGAAGAGCTTGAAATCAAATATAAGCCCCCATTCACATTGGCGCAATTTGACATGTTAAATCGCATGCCAAATCGCAGCCTATTGCCAGCAACGGCACAGTCCCAATAGCTTTGACGCTGACTTTGCGGCAACGCACCAATGTGCACTATTTTTGGCGACTTTGGGGCAATTTCAATAGACATCTGTGCATGAACCCGCACAGATGTCTTTCAAATCACCCCTGAACTCGCACTGAAATGTGGGTTTGAACTCGCACAATTTCAAACCCGCGTTCAGTGTGATGGAGGGCTAAAAGTTTCATCACTCACCCTACAGTAAGCTTTCCCTTTTCTCTCACTTTACAAGCTTTATAATAGACACACATGGCTGCTAATGCATAACAGGTGTAAGTAAGCCTACAGGCCCACTGGAAGTTAAATCAGTTCTTTTCAGGTTCCCATTAGTTGTACATTCCAGTGCACCCTAAGGCTGGGTTCACACTGATGCAAATTGGATGTGGGTATCCCCTCATCCAATTCGTATGACAGGAGAGTGTGCCCAGCTCTCTATAGAGCCGGCTCCGTGGCGGATGCAGAGCAGATTGAACTGGGTTCCTGTGCATCTTTGGTTCCGTTTCAGGTCCGAATTCAGGCACAAATTTGGGCCGGTTTCACCCCTGAAACGGAGAACAGGGATGCACTGGACCCATGCTGTGAGCCACATCTGTCTTAGGTGTGAACTCAGCCTTAAAGTATAACTAAAGGCAAAACAATACAGTGGAGAGAGATTTTATCGTTGTCTGTGCCTCTGTAAGAGAGATTCACCCTATTTTTCATTTACCATTATTATGAAAAGTGAAGGACAATCCCACATACGGGTTGTCCCTGGATCATTAACAGAGGTGAAATCTTCTAATCAGGACACTAGTTCTGGCAAATTCGATACAAAAGGGATTTCTTCACTTTAGAGGGATTTACTCTCAAGTCCCGTTTTGGCTATGGAACAGGAAGTGAAGGGTAATCTCCTTAATGAGACACAAATGGCAAAAACTGGCAGGAGTTATAACCATCACTAATTAAAAATGGAACAAATGCCTTTAGTTTTACTTTAATTTTGACCTCATCCTTCATGAGTAAAGTGCTATGGTGTCTCATTAACTCCTTCCCACCAACAGTGCGCATATATATGCAACCTCACTGAACTGGGATTTTTTCTGTGGGGACGCAAATACAGTCAGGTCCATAAATATTGGGACATTGACACAATTCTAATATTTTTGGCTATATATACCACCACAATGGATTTGAAATAAAATGAACAAGATGTG
>BLSH010319998.1:1156306-1172195 GCA_018402905.1 Glandirana rugosa | reverse complement strand
AGTACAAGGGTTTCTAACGTCGTTATGGTGTATACGATCAACAACGAACATGGGTATCATGTCGGGTCTTTGTTATCACACGTAAAACTAAAAAACGTAGGATGGATTTTATATGACTGTGATTGACTGTTACTATGATTAAAATTTTTTACGAGAATTTTTTTTTTAATATAGGACCTGTTTTATATGTCTGGTACTGGAAACTGGGAATGACCTGGGTTTGTGATTGGGACTGTGATCTAGTTTGGAAATAGATCACTAAAAAAAAAAAAAATGTATGTAAACAAAAAGAAAGAGGGACGTTCCTCTCCCTATATGTTACATAGAGAGGGAGGTAAGACTCTCCACAAAGATCAATCACTGTGCAGCCCACCCCTGTGTTTCCTTTCTCTCAGAATGGAGGGAGAGATACATTGTATATCCCTCTCCTTGCAGGGAGAAAGAAAAACAAATGTATGTAAAAAAAAAAAAAATCACTAGATAAAGGTTTGATCTAGTGTCAGGGTTAGTGTTTGGGTCCAGTAAGGGTCAAAGGTCATGGTCTGTATATTTTGTCCAGGATATAATTTTTTTTTTAAGAGCATTTTTTAAAATTAGTATCATTGTCAGTTAGTGTCAGTATATTTTAGGTAGGATGCAAAAAATCAAAATGCACACTATTGTTTCTGGGCTGTACTATGGGTACAAGCAACAACTAGCATATGTGGTATTGCTGCAATCTTTGGGAACATGAGAATTTATTTTGGGTTGTTCTTTGGTGGTAGGTTAAGGTAGTAGCAAGAAACATACAGCTACATAAAAAAAATGATTTTGTTTTACTAATTTGGGCCTGTTTTCCTTTGATAATAATAAAAAACAGGAGATATCCATTACCATTTACCACCAAATGAAAGCCCAATTTGTCCTGAAATAAACGCGGTACAATCCACCTGGATGCACAAAGTAGTTGTGATGATATGTACAGTTTTACTAACACATGTCAAAGTTACTAAACTGTGTTCAGGCATTAACATTTGTTTTGCCCTGAGGAACGAAGGGGTTAAAGTGAAACTATAGGCAAAAAAGGGATTTTATTATAACTTACCGTAAAATCCTTTTCTCCGAGTTCACTGACAGACGCAGCCTTCTTATGACACGTGGGGTTATGCTCATATCACTAGGAGTAGACTAACCAAAAACAAACAAAAGCATAGACTGGCCCCTCCCAGGGGGCCGTCCTCACCTTAGCATATAATCCCCCTGCTCTGCATAGCACATCAGTTTGTAACAAGCCGTACAAACTCAACACAGAGGGGTGGGTGCTGCGTCTGTCAGTGAACTCAGAGAAAAGGATTTTACGGTAAGTTATAATAAAATCCCTTTTACTCTTCCATTCACTGACAGACGCAGCCTTCTTATGACACGTGGGGACGTCCCAAAGCTGTGCCAATCAAGAGGGGTGGGCAAACTATAACAACTGTACCCAACAGAAAAACGCCCTCTCAGGCGGCGCTCACCGCGCCTACAATGCCGCTTGTCTACTCCGAAGATGCTGAAACATCAATTTTGTAAAACTTAGTAAACGTGTGCACTGAGGCCCAAGTAGCCGCTTTGCACACCTGAGACACCGAAGCTTGGTGTCTAAACGCCCAGGAAGTACTAACTGACCTGGTGGAATGAGCCTTGACTGTTAACGGGGGAACCTTGCCCCGAATCTCATATGCATGAGTCACGGTCTTCCTTATCCAACGAGAAATGGTAGCTGACGAGGCCGCCATGCCTTTGCGCGACCCTTCCATCAGCACAAATAAAGAATCAGGCTTCCGAAAAGAAGCTGTAGAAAATAAATACACCCGCAAAGCCCTCACCACATCCAAAGAATGCAGTTCAACTTCTTTGGGATGTGACGGGTGCGGGCACAATGAGGGAAGAACAATATCCTCATTTAAATGAAAAGAAGAAACCACCTTCGGAAGAAACGAAGGGGAAGGTCGCAGAACCGCCTTGTCCTTGTGAAGGACCAAGTAAGGTGACTTGCAGGATAACGCTGCTAAGTCAGACATCCTCCTAGCGGATGTGACAGCCACCAGAAAAGCCACTTTCTGCGACAACAGTCGCAAGGGACTATCCCTGATCTTTTCATATGGTGGCTTCTGCAGCACAGAAAGCACCAGATTCAAATCCCACGGTGCTAGAGGCGACCGTATCCGAGGAGCCACATAACGTACCCCCTGTGCGAATGTACGGATCAATGAATGAGACGCCAAGGGCCGTTGAAAGAGAACAGCCAGGGCCAAAATCTGACCCTTAAGCGTACTTAACACCAGGTTCTTGTCCAGTCCTTGCTGCAAAAAAGTCAGCACTCTGGACACTATATAAGAGCGGGGGTTCCAACCCCCTGCCTTGCACCAGGTAATATAGGCCTTCCAGGTCCTATGATAAATCTTACGTGATGTATCCTTACGTGCTCCAATCATAGTAGGGATCACGGAGTCTGAGACACCCCTATCCCTCAACACCTGGGACTCAATAGCCAAGCCGTCAAAGCCAGCGAGGGTAAAGCAGGGTGCAAGATGGGCCCCAGAGAAAGTAGGTCTTCGCGAAGTGGAAGACGCCACGGAACATCTGTCACCATCCGTACTACGTCGGCGTACCAAGGGTGCCGAGGCCAATCCGGTGCTACCAGGATTGTCGGGATTCCCTCTGCTTCTATCCTGCGCAGAACCCGCGGTAGAAGCTTTAGAGGAGGAAAGATGTACAGAAGCTGATCGCGACCCCAGGGCGCTACCAGAGCGTCCGAGGCGACCGCCAGCGGATCTTTTGTTCTGCACACGAAGGTCTGTACCTTGTGATTGAACCTAGAGGCCATGAGGTACACCTCTGGTGTGCCCCACTTGAGGCAAATCTGGCGGAACACTTCTGGATGTAGGGACCATTCCCCCTGATCCAGAGTCCGGCAGCTGAGAAAGTCCGCCTGCCAATTTTCCAAGCCTGGGATGTCGATTGAAGAGAGAGCTGGCACGTGAAGTTCTGCCCACCGAAGGATCAGAGCCGCCTCTGCAGCTGCTGCTGAGCTTCTTGTTCCGCCCTGATGGTTCACATAAGCCACAGCCGTGGCATTGTCTGACTGAACCCGGACAGGGAGGCCTCGCAGCCTTTCTGACCAATGGGACAGACAAAGTCTGATCGCTCTCAGTTCCAGTACATTTATTGGAAGACAAGCTTCCTGCGCTGACCAACGACCCTGGGCAGAGAACTGACCTAGGACCCCTCCCCAACCCAATAGGCTGGCATCCGTCGTTACTATCGACCAATTCAGGGGGAGAAAACATCTCCCCAACTTTAGGGCCGGAGCCCGAATCCACCAAATCAAGGATCCTCGGGACTGATGGTCCAACCTGATCAGTCTGTCTAGGGATAGGGGAGATTTGTCCCATTGCGACAAAATCGCCTTCTGCAAGAGCGCGTGTGACTGTGGGCGTAAGGTATCGCTTCGAAAGTCGACACCATGAGCCCCAACACTCGCATACAGAACCGTAAGGAGGACCACTGGCGTGATAGCAGGGTTCGCGCTGCCGCCTGAAGTGTCAGGAGCTTTCTCGGTGGTAAAAACACCCTTGCCTGAACCGTGTCCAGAATCAGACCCAGGTATTCCAGCCGGCAGGATGGAGTCAATGATGACTTTTGCAGGTTAATTAGCCAACCAAACTCCTCTAACGTGGACACCGTAATTGTCACGTTCTCCTCCAGAGCTGTAGCAGACTCTGCTCTCAGGAGTAAATCATCGAGGTATGCTACTACCGCAATACCTCTCTGCCTCAGCAGCGCCAGCATAGGGGCCACCACCTTGGTGAACACTCGGGGAGATGAGGCCAACCCGAAGGGAAGTGCCGCAAACTGGTAATGCAGATCCCCCACTGTGAAGCGTAGAAAACGCTGGTGAGTGTGACAAACTGGAACATGGAGATACGCGTCCCTGATATCCAGGGACGCCATGAATTCCCCTTGCTGCAGGGCGGCCACGACCGAGCGGATGGACTCCATCCTGAATCTCTTGGTCTTTATGAAGTGATTTAATGCCTTCAGGTCCAGAACTGGCCTGACACCGCCCTTTTTGGGCACCACAAAGAGGTTTGAGCAAAACCCGCAAAATCTTTCCCCCGTGGGTACCGGTACAATCACTCCCTGTTCGGCTAGCGCCCGAACGGCACCTAGCAGCACCTCCTGACGCCCCTGAGGGAGTCTCAAGTTTGAAGGGAAGAACCTTTCTGGGGGCAGAGAGATGAATTCTATCCTGTATCCGGAGGACACCACCTCCAGTACCCACCGATCGGTGATGCGGGCAGTCCATCTGTCTGCGAACCCCAGCAACCGGCCCCCCACCCATAAGTCGGGCGGGGGCAACCCATCATGCGGAGGTTGATTTATCCTTCGCTTTTTCGGACCTAGGCTGCCAAGGCTTTTTACTGTGCCCAGTGGCAGCCTTACCGGACTTGAAGCCCTTACCCGCGTCCGAAAAAACTTCTTCTGACCTGAAGAAACAGGGCCCTGCCTACGGCGAACATCCCGCCGCTTCGGCTCTGGAAGGAAAGTACTCTTCCCCCCTGTGAAATCCTTAATGATTTCATCCAACTGTGGGCCAAACAGACGCCCTCCCTGAAAGGGAAGATCTGCAAGAGCTTTCTTTGAAGCCTGGTCACCCGACCAAAAGCGGAGCCACAGCACCCGCCTGATAACAATTGCAAAAACAGACATTTTTGACAATATGGGAAGAAGGTCCAAGGCAGCATGGCATATGTAGCGGAGACCTTCTTCCAAATGTTGTGCCCGCTGCGCCTCAGCCTGTGCACACTCACAAGTTAAACCAGTGTGCAGTGTGGCAGCGTGTTCGTGAAGAGATTGTGCTGCCATCGCAGCCGCTAGCGCGGGCCGCAGGGCTGACCCAGCCAACAAGAACAGTGCTTTAGACACTGCCTCTGTGCGGCGATCAGCCGTCTCCCAAAAAGACGGCGACCCCTCCAAGGGAATGGTCGTTGCCTTATGCAGACGGGCCACTGGGGGGTCCTCTGTTGGGGAAGCCCATCTCTTAGCAAAGCTATCCTCAAAGGGGTAGCAAACAGCAAAGCTCTTAGGAAAGGCAAAGGAATTTGGTGGCCGTAGCCATTCCTTGAACACCGCCTGTTCAAACACCTGATCATAAGGGTAAGCCCTAGGGGACCTAGGGGGTTTAAGTGGTCCACAAACATATGCGGATCCATGCGACTCCCCTGCTTGGTCAAGCCGAATGGAGTCGCGGATATCAGCGATTAGAGCAGCCACTATCGCTTTATCACGCAAAAAGGGAGCCTCCTGATCACCTTTGCCGTCTGAGGGCAGTTCACCCTCTGATAGGACCACAGGTGTGACCACCGAGGTGCTTTCTGGGTCGGAATCCTCCCCTGAGGACTGAGGGGGGGGGGGGTGGGCGTTTCCTGGGACCCCCCAGAACTGGGTCCCCCGCCCGGGGAAAGAATTCCCCAAATACCGCCCTCAGCTGTTCCAAGGACACCAAGGTTCCTGGAGTGGATTGTTGATCCGCAGGTACCCCTGCCATAGCATTGCCGGCCTCTGACATCCCAGCCTTCCGGCACCCCCACTGTGTGACCACCACCTCTACCCCACCAATCAGCCAGGGAGACCCGGGAGGATTGCACCCACCGTTACCAGCACCCAGGGAGAGCCAGCTATACTTGCTGTTTATGATGCCTCAGCACTGTGACTGGAATGAGCAAATGCCAAACAACCCACTGCACTCCAAGAGCCTGCATCCGAGCGTCAGCCACGTTATCGGAGTGAAACCGGAAGTATCCCTTTGGTTTTTAAACACACTTCCTATGACACGTGTGTAGTACCAAAAACAGCCACTGGGGGCCGCCAGAGGACAGGCTGAAAAACCACATGGTTACCAAACAAACGGAAGCTGCCATTCGCTACAAGCAGAGCTTAACAGGAATAATGGCGCGGTCGGCGGCGAACAAGCGGTGATCCGCCGAATGGCAGCGGACCGCTTAACGCAGTGCTCCGAACGGTCAGTGCAAGGCACGGTGATCCACACCGAATGGCGGCAAACTGCTTAATGCAATGCTCCGAACGGTCAGTGCAAGGTGTGGTACTGCGGGGGGGGGGGGGAGGGTGGGGTGCGATAATCCTCAAAGGGGTACCACCCCGTGTGTCCCAACTAACGGACCCCCCACCGGCCGGCTGCCTCAGAAGCTGCTCAGGTGCCTGCTCTCCACGCCCTGGGGCGGAAGAGGGGTCCACTCACCAATCTGACGGGCGCAGCGGGTAGCCACCTGGAGCAGACTTACCTCCTCATAGAGAGACATGCTGCTGGCCAGGCCTCTGGACAGGCGGACCCGTCACTGGGCTCTAGTGGGTTTTAGCCACTGGCCGCCCGCACGGAACGGGCGCTATGCGGCGGGCCCCCGCTAAGGGTAGCTCGCATAGTGTCGGCCGGACTGGGGAAAGTTTTGGATTCGAGATATCCTCTATACCACCAGCCGGCTTCTTGATAGCAGTCTTCATCAGAAAAACTCTTCAGGAGACCGCAGATCCCATAGGGAACCAGGTCTACTCCTTGCACTAGGCAATTAAAAACTGATGTGCTATGCAGAGCAGGGGGATTATATACTAAGGTGAGGACAGCCCCCTGGGAGGGGCCAGCCTATGCTTTTGTTTGTTTTTGCCTAGTCTACTCCTAGTGAGATGAGCATTACCCACGTGTCATAAGAAGGCTGCGTCTGTCAGTAACCTTTCTTTTCGTCATCTGTATCCCATTGTAGAAAATTTCCTTTACTTCCTGTCCCAAACAGGAAGTGAGAGGAAACCCCTGCAAATTAAGGGAATTCCTTGGGGACCCCCCATTGGTCCCCATTGGAAGATTTCCCCTCTATTACTTTTCTGGGGACAATCCAAAATTTGGGATTTTCTTTTACTTTCACATTCAATGATACAAAGGAGAGAGAGTGAATCTGTGAATCTCCTTACTGTGGGCGCAGACAGCAATAAAAACTGACGTGTTCTAATCCTTCCCCACTCTATCCAAAACTAAAAAAAAAAAAAAAAAGAAGTTTTGCCTTTAGTCAGGATGCAGACAGAAGCTGTTGAGAATAAGTCTACAAATAGAAATCAAGAGAAAAGACTTTCCTTGAGTGGGTCAAGTTTTGAGGAGAAGTTTTTTCTTTTCTGTACTCTTTTCCAATCATTAATAAGCGTCCTGATTGCATTCAGGAAAGGATAAAAGATGGACAACCAAAGGACCAGCAATACCACTGGCAACTGAGCTCAGTATGCTAGCCCCATATATGACACTGGCACAAAGGCTTCCACTACCAACCGAAACCACAATCTCCAAGAATCCATGTATGCACACGAAGAGAATGCAAGGTGGACTGCATCGGAAAGTGATAAAATGAGACCAGGCGTCTATAAAATGTTGCACTATACAATGGTGGAACTCTGGTAAGTGTTCATGGGTACACACACAGATCAACTTTTTTTTTTAAGTTCTCCATAAGCTTTAAAAAATGCTGTGAAATCACCCCCCCTTACACCCACAACAAATCCGTCACGTTATTTCTCTCTGCACCACCCACTGTTGTGTTGAGGGTTGGGACTGGACTTCTACCTCTTGCTGACTGGCTATGCTTCGTAATTTGCTATCTGTGCAGCTTCTCTCTTTTTCCCCTTATGTAGGACTCAATAAGTATTGTCAATTAAATGATTTAATCTAAAGTGCTGTAGAGAACACTTGCTGTATGTATACCCTGCCATCCTTTATTATAGGTTTCTGACTTGGCACCATCTGCATAGTTTTTTCAGACACAACCGTATGGCACACGCTGTGCATGAGTAAATATTTGCGGAGCTCACACTAATGCTCCATGCACACTGTATCTCAAAAACGACTGTTTTTGGTCGTTTTGGCGTTTTTTTTAACAGCCCAAAAACGCCACTTTATTTTATCCTGTGTCCATGCACACATGGTCGTTTATTGTCTTTTATCAGCAGTGGCGTTTTTGGGCTGTTATCTGAACGCCCTGAATTGGCGTTCAAAAGTCGTTCTCCTGACCACAAAAAATGCCAGATGCCGGTAAACGCCACTAAAACGCCGGTATATCGGTGTCTGGCGTTTTTTGCAGTCAATTGAAGCCAATGAAGTAAAAAAAAAAAAAGCCAAAAAACGCAGATGCCGAAAAATGCCGCTAAACGCAGCTAAACACTGCTTACAAAACACTGCAAATAGAACGTTTTGTGAGCGTCTCCTACCCGACACTGAAACAGCCCTATAGCGTCCAGTGTGCATGGAGCCTTAAAGAAATATTAAACCCAAAAGCAAACATATTATATTGCAGCTTACTAATTCTTAGATGTAATGGCTGTACTTGTTTCCTTGTTTAGGCTTTCTTTCTTCTATTTTCATCTGATTATTTAGCCAGCAAGTCTGTTGTTTTTCAAAATCACAAGCTCTCAAACAGAATGTATCAGTTTACATGGATGAGACAAACCAGGGATTATTAAAATGATCAGATTTTATTTATTCATGCAAAATCTTTATCCAAAAAGGAAAAAGTTGCTTGCTGTAACTGATTATAAAGTTTGAGCTAGAGTGTGGCTTCAATTTGGTAGTGTTTTTAAATCTGTGAATACATTTAACACCCCCCCCTCCCCCCCAGACTGACAATAATGCTGTCTGCCATTCCTCCTGTGCTCATTTATCAAGAGTCTCACATATATATGAGGTGTGTACCTGGCCAGATCTCCAGGTGAAAACAGAAGGAAAAATCGAAAGCAAAGGAACCCAATGCAGCCAACACATCTAATGATTGGTAAGCTGCAAAATAACACCTTTTTCGCTTTGGGTTTAATACCGCTTAAGGCTACTGTCACACTGTAGCCGCGGTAAAACCCCGTTAGTTTTAGTGGAGTTTTACCGGCGATATGGCACTGCTATTCAGTCAGGAATGCAGTGCTTTTAAGCCCCCACAAGGGGTTAAAACGGGGTTAAAAGTGCCAACGCTCCGCACTTCTGAGGCGGAGTGCAGCCGATTCGGAAGCTCTTGCCATTCATTTCAATAGCAGGGGCGGTAGAGGAGTGGTATATACAATGCTCCCCGCACCGCCCCAAATATGCTGCTTGCAGGACTTTTGTAACGTCCTGCAAGTGCACCGCCCCAGTGTGAAAGCACTCGGGCATTCACATTGGGGTGGATTGGGGGGGGTTTGAGGCACTTTACAGGCGCTATTTTTAGCTAAATAGTGCCTGTAAAGTGCCTCAGTGTAAAAGTAGCCTAAGGGTAAGCAGTCACTTTTGTGGAAAACTAAATTTTGACTCATGCCCATGTATTGTATTATGAAGAAGGTGGCTAATCTAGGACTCTCCATGTTAAACACAATAACTAAAAAATGGAGGATGCAGACAAGCTGAAATAAAACAATGTTTGCACTGATCTGGACGGTGATAACAAGGCTTTACACACAGGAAAATAAAGATAGAGGTAAATAGATTATATTTGCAAACTGGTTTGGTGTCAATTAAAAGTTATAAAAAAAAATCGCAATGTCATTAAAAAATGTACCCTCCAAAATGGACAAATGAAAAATGTAATCATCATAGATTACCAACGAAAAATGTAATCATAACATTATTAACCTGATGCCTAATCATAACTGTAAAATATTGCAACAGACAGTTAAGTGAAAAAATAGGCTTTTTGTCCGAGGCCCCATTTACACTTGTACAACTTGTCATGTGACTTTTGACTGCAAAGTTGCATGACAAGTTGCACCCCATGTTTCCCAATGAGTACCGTTCATATCTGTGCAAGTTGATCCAACTTTCATGCAACTTGAGGGCCATAGACTTTAATGTAAACCCTCGAATGTCGCACCTGCATGATATACATGCAACTTGTGTGCGAAAAGAATGCAGGCAATAAAAAAAGAAATAAAAAAAAACAGCATGAGGTTCCCCCCCCAACATCCATACTTGGTTCATTGGGTCTGGTATGGATATTAAGAGGAACCCCATGCCAAAAAAGAAAAAAAAAAAAGGCGTAGCCCCCCCCCCAAATCCATACCGGACTCTTATTCAAACATGCAGCCCAGCAGGTCAGGAAAGGAGGGAGGACGAGCGAGCATCCCCTTCCCTTCTGAACCATACCCACATGCCCTTTACATGGGAGGGTGCTTTGGGGCAACGGGGTTCTGCCCCCCCAAAGCACCTTGTCCCCATACTGATGGGGACAAAGGTCTCTTCCCCACAACCCTGGCACGTGGTTGTGGGGGTCTACGGGCGGAGGGCTTATCAGAATCTGGGGGCCCCCAGATCCCACCCCCCCCATGTGAATGAATATGGGGTACATAGTATCCACCAAAAAAAAGTATAGTATAAAAAAATTACAGTAGGCAGTTTTTGACAACTCCTTTATTTAAAAAATGTAATTAAAAAAACATGTCCTCCGGTGTAGAGACATTGTCAATCACAATGCCTGCCGTCCCTGCCGACCGGAAAAAAAACCCTTCTGGTCCTGACGAAGGCTTCAGGCGTCTGCCAGCTCTTAACTGAGGGGCGGAGCCACCCAGTGACATCACCGGGTAGCACCGCCCCTTAGTTATTTAAGCACTGGCAGATGGCGGTGCTGGCAGGCGGCGGGACTGGAGGTTTTTTTCGGGTCGGCGGTGGGCATCGTGATTGACGATGGATCTACACCAGAGGGACATTTTTTATTTTTGATTATATAATAAAGTAATTGTCAAACTTGTGTTGAGTTTTTATTTTTCCTCTTTTTTGGCAAATGAGTAGGGGCATCATGTACCCTATATACTCATTCACATAGGGGGGCCAGGATCTGGGAGTCCCCTTGTTAAAGAGGGCTTTCAGATTCTGATAAGCCCCCTGTCCGCATACCCCCACAACCACCGGCCAGGGTTGAAGGGAGGGAGAGGCCCTTTCCCCCCATCAACATAGGGACAAGGTGTTTTGGGGGGTGGGGCACTCACTGACTTGCAGGGCTGCATACTCGGATAAGGTTTTGGTATGGATGGGGGAGGGCCCCCACACTGTTTTTTCTTTTTTTTTTACATTAAGCTGTCAGTGGGGAAACGTTAATGTTAAGGACGTGACGGCTGGCTTCCCGGGCTGCTCCTTAACAACCAGATATTTTTCACACAGAATTTGAATTAGTCAATCCATTTTCGACTGATTCGAATTTGAATTGTTCTGAAAATTTGGAATTTGTTAGAAAATTAAGAAACCAAATGAAACGAAATACATCTTTCCATTCTGAACATCCAGACACTTTGTAGAGCACAAACGAAACTATCACATTGTTCAAAGCCAAAGTCATAACACGTTACACTCATCCAAAGTCGCATCAAAGTTGCATTGGAAATCGCACAATTGTAACACTTACCTGTAAAATACCTTGAAGCACATTACTGGACGCAGGATAATACCGGATGATTATTCGGGAACTGATGATTTATACTGCTACCTTCAGGATAATTGGACAGTGGCAAAGCAAAGCTATAAAGATATCCAAGGATAACAACATCTGTTCCCAGCATGCTTCAATAAAATGGATTTATAAAAGCTACAATTGTTTTTTTAATAAAAAAAAAATACCTATCTGCTCTGTGCAATAGTTTTGTGCATAGCTGCCCTGAACCTCCCCTTCTGGGATCCCTCGCCATCACTCCAGGCGTCTCCTCTTTCTTGTGTGCCCCCATAACAAGCCACTTGCTATGGGGGCACACCTATGGGGTTGCGCCTAAGCCAGGCTGTATACATTTACACACACAATGTGGTTCATGCCCCCCCCCCCCAAAACAGGATTTGACTGACAGCAACAGGAAACAATAAATTGAAGGCCTGCAGCTAGGACAGCACTGGATTGCTGATAGGCACAGGTAAGTATTTCGAGATGGGGGTGGGGTGTTTTGTTATACACATCAAAACTAGGAAATTTTATCTTTATGATTTTATGTTTTGGAGTGGTGTCTATACTATTACCGCTTGGAGGATCAATGCTGACACATAAGAGGACCCGTTAGAGATAAAGGCCTGGGCTTGGGTATTAAAGTGGTTGCCAAGTCATGACAACCACTTTAACCTACAGGTAAGCCTATAATCAGGCTTACCTGTAGATTCCCTGTATATCCCCTAAACCTGTACAGTTTAGGAGTTACACAATGTACTGGCATGTGCCGATGTCATTGGCACATGCACAGTATAGAAACGGGCTGCTTGGTGCCGTTTCTGTGGGGCCGTGCCATAACTGACAGCCCCCGTGCGCATGCGCGGGTGTGACGTCGTTGCGGCTCTGCCCAATCACCACGCCAGAGCCGCGAACTCGGAAGTAGCTTTGGGTGGAAGATGTCAGCCCTGTACTCGGAGCGCTTACTTCAATACAGGGCTTAATTCTAAGGTATTTCATAATGAGCTAGTATGCGGTGCATACTAGCTCATTATGCGTTTCTCTTGCAGGGTTTTATTTTTTATCCTTTTTTTTTTTTTTTTTTTACTTTAAAACCTCTTTAAGCCAAAGTATTATTGATCTCCTGTAATAAAGGGTCAACAACATCCGGTAAGCAGGCATTCCTGTTCCTGGTGGTGGGAGTATCACTGGAGGATTTTTTCATGCTGTGGTGTTAGATGTCTTGATTAATCAACCCAATGCACGAACACGTGTGGACTTAATTTATGATAATTACTTTTGCAAAAATTTATATTAGTATTTTTATTAAAGGTGTTTGATAGCGCGACTCATTTTTAGATTATTTGTTATATGCATGCATGGAATGCATTAGGCTAAAAAAAAAAAAAGACCCCCGAAGGGTTCTTCTGGGTCTGGGAACCAAAGAAATGCACTACAGCTCTGGACCTGTATTGCACCCTGTGGTTAGCTATACACATTGCACTACATGCCAAGGTGAGTGCCTAACACAGTGCCCAAAGTAAATATTACAGGCATGCTCCACACAGTGGAATCCGGGTATGGTCCCCGACCCCATCAAGGATAGCCGATCCATAAAACTGTTAGGCGCATGGCAGTAGGCAGTTAGACCTTGATAGAAATTTCAGAAAAACCAATGAATGTTAAAGGAAAAATTCTCCAGAGGAAAACAGATCCACACCAACATGAAACTGGAATCTCGCAGAGTGGCCAAGGTTATTTGGAGTGCACTGGGGGAGGCCCTGGCAAGTATTTTTTCCAGTGTCCGATCACCTGAAGGTAGCTGCATATAAGACAAGACTACAAATCATGTATATTGCACTGTACAGTTAGGATAGAAAATTAATTATAGGCTTTGTCTTGGGAAGATTACAACTGGTTAATGGAATTGTGATTGTCTTCTAATGAAGTGATAGATGAGCTGTGTTTGCCCAAGTGGTGCTGAACTTGGCTCCTTATGGCCCACTAACAGTGCATATATTCCCCTCTACTATGTAATACCGCAACTAGGACAGTAACCTGTGTAGGAAAGCAGTCTGGGACTATGAGCAAAGTAAGATATGACATATATGATGCAGTCTGTCACTAACAGTTTTTTTTCATCTTGTAACAGTCTTTTTACCTGTTATCTTTTTAACTGCCTGTAATAGAGTGATAAACTCCCATTTGCTCTGCAGTGAAGCTTTAGATGGACTTTAACCTCCCTGGCGGTAGGATTAAGTCAGATTTTTGTGTCTCAATGCGGCACACTGTTTTGCATAGAAATTGTGAGTTTTCATATTGTAGGCCTGTAATTCTTAGGAATAACTCACTTAACCACTTGCCGACCGCGCCGAGATCGCGCACTGTGAGCGCGCGCCGCCGGAGGTGCGCTCACTGTGTTCGGGGGGGGGGCAGGGAGCAGGTAGGGCGGACTCGATCTCCGCCAGCTACCCGCGATGCCCCCCCCCCCCCGCAGTGAAAGAACGGAGATCCGTGCATGTAAACACGGATCTCCGTTTTGTGAGAGGGGGAAGGGCTGTGATCACAGCCTTCCTCTATATGGAAGCCGTGATCACGCCCCTTCCCCTGCCAGTCAAACACCAATACGGCTAGAACACGCCCAGTGAACACAGTTAACTCTTATAGCGCCCCCCACAGGTCAACCCCTTCACTGCCAATGGCATTTACACAGTAATCAATGCATTTTTATAGCACTGATCGCTGTATAAATGCCAATGGTCCCAAAAAAGTGTCAAAATGGTCCGACATGTCCGCCGCAATAAAGCAGTACTGCTAAAAATCACAGATCGCCGCCATTACTAGTAAAAAATAAAAAAAAAATAAAAAGCCCAGAAATGAATTCTCATCATCCGTAAATGCGGCAACTTTTGCGCAAACCAATCAATAAACGCAGATTGCGATTTTTTTATCACAAATATGAGGTAGAATATAAATCGGCCAAAACCGTTTATATTTTTTTTGGATTTGTATTTTAGCAAAAAGTAAAAAATTTGTTTGTTTTTTGCAAAATTGTCGCTCTTCTTTTGTTTATAGCGGCGATCAGAAATGACGCAGCGATGATCAAATACCACCAAAAGAAAGCTCTATTTGTGGGGAAAAAAGGATGCAAATTTTGTTTGGGTACAACGTCGCACGACCGCGCAATTGTCAGTTAAAGCGACGCAGTGCCGAATCGCAAAAAGTGCTCTGGTCCTAAAGTGTGAAATCCTTCCAGGGCTGAAGTGGTTAAATCAGTCCAAACAAGAGTCTAGTAGACATCCCGGGTATGACACAGTTTGAAATAACGAAATCATAAATTATAAAATATATGAACTAAAAAAATTATAATATAACTATAATTATCAAAAATAATAATTAAAAAAATGTATTCAATAATGTAAGTCAAAAACACTGAAATTTGCTCAGTTGCAGAATTGTCGCTGTCATCACTTTCAGTGTCTGATGACGAATTTCCCCACAAATCAGTATCACTCAATTCTGCAAGTGATTCTTATTTACTGTCGCTGTTTTCTAGCTGGTCAAAAACCGCTTTTGATGTAAAGGGATGCTTTTTGGATGCCATGGACATTCTCCAGGCAGAAAGAATGACATATATTAGAGCTGCACAATTAATTGTATTAAAATCAGAATCTCGATTCACCTTCCCCTGCGATCTCCATCAGGCATTACTGGGATTTTCAGTGCAGTTAATGGAGTCCAACTTGCGGGGCGACTCAGCGCGTCTTGACTGTAAGTAGAAGTCAATGCAAGTCGCCTGAAGTCTTCCCATGAATCTTTTTCTAAGTCAGAGCGACTTGAGTCTCTCCTATCTGGACAGACTGCCACGTCAAGTTGATAAAAGTAGAAGTAAAAAGATACTATTTTTCAAATGATCAAAGGGTTGAACTCCTGTGCATAGAAGAGTTTAGTTTAACCATTTAAAGCCTAAATCTTTTCTGACATTTGTTGCTTACAGTCCTGCTCACCATTATTGGCACCCATGAAGTTTATGTACATATTGTGGAATATCTACTGAAGGAAATGTATCAAATTAACCAACATATTACTACAGATAGCTTGTGTTTGACAAAAAACTGTAAATGATAAATAACATTTAAAAAGATAAACATTATGAGGAAAACAGAGAAAACCATAATGCTTGCCTTGTCAGTGGTATTGGCACCCTTTGCTGCAAATCAGTATGGAAACCCAATTTGGCTCACCTGTTGCAGATCTCAAATGAGGATCACCTGTGATGAATTGCCTCCACCCATGTGACCCAAATTAGCCAATAAATGAACATTTTGGTTTTATAAAAAGCCACCTGTTATTCCCTCTTCATGTGTGACAATGGTAAAGACAAAGGAGCTGTCTGACGACACCAGAAAGCAGTCTGTCGAGGAAACAGAAATGGTAACAGTGTGTACTTCTCC
>BLSH010319998.1:1144808-1155611 GCA_018402905.1 Glandirana rugosa | reverse complement strand
CGGATTTTGAAACGGAAACACGTCTTAAAACGACATTATTTCTGATCAGTAACGACGAAAGAGAGGTACACCGAACAGAACATAAACGGGAAGGACATTATGGACATCTGTCGGAGATCGTCCACCTGGACTACCCCAAGGAGAGTGTCGAGACGAAAGACGTGACCGATAATATATTACACACCCGCAAGATTCAGTAAAAGATCGTCTTTTATGACCTAAAAATGAACATGTCAGGACGAGTGGTAATAACCGTGGGGAAGTACAAAACGTATTGACTCACTTACAGAAGTCTTAGATCCTGCTGATATAAATTTGGTACATTTCCATTTATTTCTGAAGACATTCACTCAGTTATGCAAAACATGAAGGGGTGCCAATAATGGTGAGCAGGACTGTACAAGTAAAAATCCAGTATTTTCTGCTAGAAAATGACTTAGAACGCCCACACATTATATAATAGCCAGTGCAGAAAGCAGAGCTGTGAGAGGAACCCCATCAGGTCCACCTGCTAGAGGCTGTCTACAGGTATTACAGGAAGGGCAAATACAAGACAAGCCACATGGAGAGAAAGCAGCAATGACTAGTCTTTATTACAGCAAAATTCTGCACAAAGGCAAAGTTTTAGGCTGAAATACTTGTATGAGGGACTTGTGAATGGCTAGAATTGTGGGCACAGAGCACAAGCCCCTGTCCTGCTTCCTCTCCTGCTAGAATAGTAACCCACCTGCTTGAGACTTTAACCCTCCACCATCTTGTGCCCACTTAATGCCAGAGGCCTACTCCTGACATTCCCGGTTGCTTTATATCCCCAAAGGATCACATTGACATAGTATCCAGGGTCACGTGACAATATATTGTCAGCCACATTTACTTGACCAATCCCCAGGTAAGGGGGAGACAACACAACATGGGACTTTCAGTTGTGCCGAAATAGGGAAATTACACATAACATCAATAAAATCCCAAGTCTTCATTACAATAGTTAAAATACCACAAAAAATAGCCCATATTTCAATATGCCAACAGCCATGTCTAAATTGTTTGTAAAAGTATATAATCAACGTCTTATTATAGCGTAAAGTATCAACGCATATATCATGATTTGCTTTCTTAGGATTAATGCTTGCACATGGAAAGAAAGTAAACCATGATAAATGCGTTGATCCTATTTACTCTCTGTACACATCCTGCTCGAGGTAAGTAGTACGAGATATTTATGAAAAAGCACCCATGTGCCCCCCCCCATTGCTTGCCTTGGTGTCAATGCTTGCTGCTTTTAGTGTGTGTGCACGCACTATTATGGTTACTCGGAGGAGCATGTTTTTTTTTAACTTCACGGCCTCCTTTTAGATATGAGTAATATGCTTGTACGGTATATTGCACATTATCATGATTGTATCTCATGTTTTTGTAGCTGTACCCCCATAGGGGCTGCTGGTAATTGTAGTCAATCTGTCACCCTGCCCAGCCAGGCACACAATTTCCAGTCACTCTCAGATAGAAAACAGTCCATACTCTTTGTTTTGTATTTATATTGAGGGGATTGAGCTTGGATGGGGATAGGGTATTCACGAGATGCCCAAATGATTGCAGAAAAATATATGGGACCAACTATATACACCGGTATATACAACTCCAGTCTTCAACTCCAGCACATCACTTGCTCGCAGACACTCTCTCCTCAACACCTCCAGCACCTCGATTGCTTACACCTCCCAGACCAGCTAGCACTGATTTGTAGGCCTGACACTGACACCACCAGGCCTACGGTGAATGCCCTTTGCAGGCAGGGACCGCCACCCCTTTAGTGTAGCAAAATTGTAGATAGCCCCAGTGCTAGCTGTCCACGTGGCTACTTAACCCAGTACCACATCTTCAGATCCTGCCAGGCCTCTTGGCTGCAGTTGCCTCTCTCTACTGCCCGTGCCACCACAGTCCACTCCACTGGCTCTGCACCCATCCCAGACTGCACTCTCCCAGTCGTGCCTCCCCAGTCCTCTCCTGTGTGTCACTCACCAGCCCTCTTGGCTGTGACCTGTTGTTCCTCCCTGGAGACTTTGCCTGGCAGTACTCTTCTCCCACTCTCTCTTGCTCCTCCTGTCCAGGACACTGCCACGTGTTCTCAGAGGGCCCCGTCCACACCTGAGCACAGGCCCATGGTCACCCCCCCCCCCAGACTGGGGAGCTCCCTTAAAGGCCACAACAGCCTAGCACTCCAGTTCAAGCTTCGACCCAAATTCTTCCTCCCCAGCTGGGCGGACACTGAGTATTTAACCACTTCAGCCCTGGAAGGATTTGCCCCTTTAACCAGCTAACAACCGCCCTATAGTCAAATGACGGCTACAGGGAGGTTGCTTAACTTTGGGAGGGCATACTAGGATGTCCTACCATGAACGCTCTTCCCGTGCACACCCGGGAACATCCGTGACCGCCAGGTCGCTTCATGGATCGCGGCGAATGGCCACTCACAGAGGCCTTTTACCACGTGATTGCTCCGTCAAATGACGGAGTGATCACATGTAAACAAGCCGGTGGAAGTTCCAGCTTTTCTCTCCCCTCTCCACACCGATCGGTGCAGTGTGAAAGGAGAGGGGGAGAGAGCAGATGCTGCAGCGCTGTGGTCAGGATCCGTGCTCATCCATCCCCATCCGTGCTCATTTGTGTCTCATTCATGCTCATCCATACCACATCAGTTCTCATCCATGACACATCCACGCCACTACAGTGCCACTACACTGCCCACCCGTGCCACTACACTGCCTCACAATAGTGTAAAAGGTAGTAGTCAAATTAGATTTGAAATGTATGCCACTAGAACACCTGATGGTGCTCCCTGCATGTTGAGCCCCTGTATGTGGCCAGGCTGTGTAAAAGTGTCACACATGTGGTATCCCCATACTCGGAAGGACTAGCAGAATATATTTCGGGGTGTAATATTTGCTAGGTACATGCTGTGTGTTAGAAATACTGGATAAATGGACAACTTTGTGTAAAAAAAAAAAAAAATGCGTTTTCATTTTCTTTCCACATTTTCCAAAAATGTGTGGAAAAAAAAATGACACGTTCCAAAGACTCATTATGCCTTCTAGAATATACGTTGGGGTGTTTTTGCTTTCTAAAATGGGGTCATTTTTTGGGCATTTCCATTGTCCTTGTGCTCCAGGACCTTTAAAAGTGCAAGAGGTAGTCAAGAAATTATATGTTTAATTTATGCTCCTAGGACGCCTGATGGTGCTCACTGTATGTTGGGCGTCTGTATGTGGCCAGGCTGTGTAAAAGTCTCATACATGTGGTATTGCCATACTCAGGAGTAGTAGAATGTGTTTTAGGGTGAGAAATAACTTGTTAATATATGACAATTGTGTTAAATAAAAAGAAAAAAAAATCTTCATTTTGCAAAGAATTGTGGGAAAAAATGACAACTTAAAAAAATTCACCATACCTCTCACTAAATACCTTGGAATGTCTACTTTCCAAAAAGGGGTCATTTGGGGGGCATTTGTACTATCCTGGCTTGTTAGGGTCTCAAGAAATGAGATAGGCTATCAGTACATCAGGTGTGATCATTATTCAGTGATTGGCACCATAGCTTGTATAACCTTCACAAAGACCAAATAATATACACTAATTTGTTTTTGTTTTTTTTTACCAAAGATACGTAGCAGTATACATTTTGGCCAACATTTATGAAGAAAAATGACTAATTTGCAAAATTTTATGACAGAAACAAAGAAAAATGCAATTTAAAAAAAAAATGTCGGTCTTTTTTTAATTATAGCACAAAAAAAAACAGCGGTGATTGAATACCACCAAAAGAAAGCTCTATTTGTGTGAAAAAAAGGACAAGAATTTCATATGGGTACAGTGTTGCATGAGTAATTGTCATTCAAAATGTGAGCACTGAAAGCTGAAAATTGGTCTGGTTGTTAAGGGGGTTTAAGGGCCCAGTGGTCAAGTGGTTAATGACCAGGCCATTTTTTGTGATACGGCACTGGGTCGCTTTAACTGATAGCTGTGCGGTCGTGCTCTGCTGTACCCAAACAAAATTTACGTCCTTTTTTCCCCACAAATAGAGCTTTATTTTGGTGGTATTTGATCACATCTGCGGTTATTTTTTGCGCTATAAACAAAGAGCGACAAATTTAAAAAAAAAAACTTTTTGACTTACCATAAAACCCCTTTCTCTGAGTCCATCGACAGGCACAGCGATTCTTAGGACTAAGTGGGTTATACTGCCCTCTTCAGGAGTCTACTAGGCAGAACAGGCAGTTCTAACAGCAAAAAGAACAGTAACAAACACAGCCCCTCCCAGGGGGCAGTCCTCACTGGTAGATTACCCCACATTCAGCTCTGCTAGCTCAGTTCGTAACAAGCAGTGCAACATCCAGAGGGGTGGGTGCTGTGCTTGTCGACAAACTCAGAGAAAGGGATTTAAGGTAAGTCAAAAAAATCACGTTTTCTCTTTTGTTCGTCCACAGGCACAGCGACTCTTAGGACTAACTGGGACGTCCAAAAGCAGTGCCAAAAATGAGGGGTGTGTAACAGAACAACAGGACTACACCCAACCGACCCTCAGTGAGGAACCACACGTGTCTCACATGGCCGCCTGCAAAACTTTGCGGCCAACCGCAGCATCCGAGGATGCTGAAACATCAACTTTGTAAAACTTTGAGAATGTGTGCACAGAGGACCAAGTAGCTGCTTTGCACACTTGAGACACAGACGCCTGATGTCGAAAATCCCAGGAAGTACTAATCGCCCTGGTAGAGTGAGCCGTGACCGGGAAAGGAGGCTCCAGACCCCGAAACAGCATAGGCTCGGGTCACAGTCTGTCTACTGAGGTAGTCCGTCTGCCAATTCTCTACGCCCGGAATGTGGATGGCAGAGATTGCCGGTACGTGGAGTTGACCTCTGAGCTACCTCTGAGACCACAGCCGAGCTTTTTGTCCTGCCCTGGTGATTCACGTACGCCATGGCCGTGGCATTGTCCGACTGAATCTGGACAGGGCACCCGTGCAGCTTCCTCATCCAATGGGAGAGGCAGCACCTGATGGCACGCAATTCCAGGACATTGATTGGGAGACAAGACTCCTCCGGAGACAACCGTCCCTGGTCCAACAGCCCCAGGACGCCTCCCCAGCCAATCGGGCTGGCGTCCGTCGTGACCACCGTCCAATGGAGGGGGAGGAACGACTTCCCCACCTGCAGGGCTGGAGCCCGCATCCACCAGAGCAGCGAAGTCCTGGTCCGGTGGTCCACACTGATCAACCGATCCAGGGATGAGGGGGTGTCCCACTTTCGCAGCATCTCCCGCTGCTTAACACGGGTGTGCCACTGGGCGTTTGGGACAGCCTCGAAGGTGGACACCATGAGGCCCAAGACCCGCATGCAAAAGCGTAGGGAAGACCACCTCTGGGGCAGCAGGGACCGAACTGCCGACTGAAGCGTCTGTCACTTGGACGGTGGAAGGAAGACCTTCGTCCGGGCCGCATCCAGAATCAGACTCAGATACTCCAAGCGGTGAGACAGAGTCATCACCGACTTCGGGCGATTGATCACCCAGCCGAACTCCTGCAGAGTGGGCAAGGCGATCGTCACATTGTCCCTGAGAGCTGGAGCTGACTCTGCTCGCAAGAGAAGGTCATCCAGATACGCCACCACTGCGATGCCCCTCTGTCTCAGCAGAGCCAGAACCGGGGCTAACAGCTTGGTGAAGACCCGAGGTGCAGAGGCCAGGCCAAACGGGAGAGCCACAAATTGATAGTGATGCTCCCCGACCGCAAAGCGCAGGAAGCACTGGTGCTGAGCACATATGGGAACATGCAGGTACGCATCTTTGATGTCGAGGGAAGCCAGGAAATCGCCCTGGTGCAGAGCCGCTACCACAGAGCGCACAGACTCCATCCTAACCTTCGTACACGCACGTAGCAGTTGAGGGCCTTCAGGTCCAGAATCGGGCAGACCACATGCTTCTTCGAGACCACAAACAGGTTGGAGTAAAACCCATGGAAATGTTCCGCACGCGGAACGGGGACCACTACCCCTTGACAGGCTTGCACCACCCCAAACAGGGCCTGCAGCCTGCCAGCGGGCAGATGCAAGTTGGAGGCGAAGAACCTGTCCGGAGGATAGGAACGAAATTCTATTCTGTACCCTGATGAGATCACCTGGTGCACCCAGCAGTCCGAAATGCGGGAAGTCCACCGGTCCGCAAACCCTAGGAGACGCCCCCCCCACCCGAAGTGCGGATGGGGGCAGCCCTTCACCTGGAGGAGGACTTGTCCTCCAGCTTGTCGCGCTTACGCTGACAGGGACACTTCTGTCCACCCGCTTGTGGGCCGTAAAGGAGGGACCCGGCTTGCGACTGGACTCCGTACTCTTCCTGGACTTTGGGAGAAAGGTACTCTTCCCTTCCGTGAGATCCTTAATAATCTCATCCAGAGGGGCTCCAAAGAGCCGCCCACCCTGAAAAGACAAGTCCGTCAGGGCCTTCTTAGATGTTTGGACCGCCGACCAACATTTCAGCCAGAGCAAACGTCTGACCACCACCAAAGACATGGACAATTTGGAGATCAGGGGGGCTGTATCCAGGGCTGCATCGCACAGATACTTAAGCCCCTGGACAAGCTGTTCAGCAAGTTCCACACAAGCGGTGTAACAGCTTCGCCCATTCCGTGAGCGTCTGACACCAGAGCAGAGGCCACAACAGGCCGCATGGCCGACCCTGCCAGAACAAACATGGATCTGACGATGGTCTCAGCAGGACGGCGTGCCTTCCACCGGGATTGTGGTCGCCTTGTTCAGGCGAGACACAGGGGGATCAACCACAGGGGATAATGCCCACTTTTTTAACAGGCTGTCCTCGAAGGGATGTCGCACAGAGAAACGTTTGGGTATGGGAAGGGAACTCTGAGGCCGTTCCCAGTCTCTGTAGACAAATGTATCCAGGTAAGACACATAGGGGAAAACCTTAGTCCCGCGGGCTGGTTTATGCGACCCGAAGGGGAGGGGGACCTCTTGCGAGGGTCCCACCGTATCATCAAACTTCAGGGTTTCACATACCGCTGTGATCAGGGCGCTGACTAGTGCCTTCTTGTGCGCAGCAGTGGCCGCCGCAGATTCCGCTTCACCATCCGACAGCTCGAGGGGGGTCCCCATCAAGGTGAAGCCCCCGTCAGGGTCCGAGTCCTCACCAGAAGAGGGGGGAGGTAGGGGCCACTTTTTCACTGCCTTACACCCACATGCGGTTTCTACCCGGGAGACGTAGGACTCCAGGACAGTCGACAGAGCGTCAATAGGAATCACAGTCCCTGAGGAGCTGGCTGCAACCACAGAGGTCTGTTGGGGAAGCACCCGCATCGGCTGCCATTGCGACACCCACCCTGGTAACGCACCACCTGAGGTCTAGGTACCAGGAGACCAGGCACCCCCCAACCCAAGACGCTGCACAGGACCTACTACAGGAGGGTAACCCTGGAGGGACTCACCACCTGCCTGCTCAACTGTCCAGGAGAGGAGCTGTGCCTGCTGCAGTCCCCTGCTGCCTTGCTTGCCCGTCTTCCACACTTGCCACTGCTTCTGCTGCTGTCCCACGGGAGAGCTCTCCGCGCTGTGTGGGGGGTAAAACGGCGTCGGAATCCACAGGGACCGCCCCCCCACACTCACAGGTCAGCACACATGCATAGGCCACAAGAATATGGTTACCGCTACACACTAGAGGCCAAACCCCCAGTCAGGAATGATGTGGCTACACCAAAATGGCCACCGGGCGCCCCAGAGGCCAAACCATGCGGCCGGCTACAAGAAAATGGGGGCCGGACCACGGGAAAATGGCCACCAATCGATCTCCGACCGCCCGATCATTCAGCAGCACGAGGCAAGGAGGAGGGGGACAGCTAAGGCCCTGGACACCCCGGGGGGCACAGCGACAGCGCAGCACCGGAGGGAGGGGGTGGGGGGTGAAGCGAAGGAGGGAGGGGGGACCAACCCACCAGCCTAACACCCCAGGGGAGAAACCCGCCTGCTCCCCCCCAGATTCTAGTGGAGGGGGGGCATACTTACCCATCCAGTCAGGCAGAGCGGGTATCCCTCCCAAGTGCACCGGCGGGATGTTTAACCCGCAGGGCCACCCCGTCCGGGTTCGGGGCCTGTCGTGGCCGACCCAGCACGGAGCTAAGGTCTGCACTCGCTCGATGACCGGCTGGGGAGACTACCTGGATCTAAAACCCAGCCTGTCACCCAGCACGGCTACTTGATTGCAGTCTTCATCTCTTAGGCTGTCCTCCAGGACAGCCGAAGTGGACCCAGAGAGGTACCACAGATCCCAACAGGGAGGCAGGTCTACTCCTTGCACTAGGCAGAAAAAACTGAGCTAGCTGAGCTGGGTGTGGGGAAAAAATTTATTCATCAGTTTAAGCCGTCAATATTGATTGGTTTGAGCAAAAGTTATCGCGTCTACAAACCATGGGATATATTTATAGACTTTTTTTTTATCGTTTTCACTAGTAATGGCATCAATCTGCAATTTTAGCGGGACTATGACATTGCGGCTGACAAATCTGGCCCCAAATGACACTTTTTGGGAAGTGACATTATTACCTTGATCAGTGCTATAAAAATGCAGTGATCAATGTAAAAATGACACTGGCAGGGAAGGGGTTACACTAGGGGGTGATCAAGGGGTTAACTGAAATCCCTAGGTGTGTTCTAACTGTGTGGGGGCTGGGCTGGCAGGGACATAACAGAGATCACTGTTCCCGATGACTGGGAACAGTAAATGTCTGTCATGTCCCTGTTCTGCCTTTATACTAGGCGATCGCGGGTCATTGGCGAACATAGAGTCTACTTGATCCAAGCCTAGAAATTTACATATCCTAACAATGCTTGAGGCGATTGTAGCCGTATTAGTGCAATAAACAAACACTACAACTTCTACCACACTAGAGGGTGCTATATTTATAATTTTGTTTGTTTAGCAAGATCATCTTTTTCATGCGCAAGTGTGAGGAAGCAAATCATTCAAAACTCAATTGATCCTTTATGCTTTTACAAGATGTTGATTATATACTTTTGCACTCAATTTGGATATGGCTGATGGCATATTGAAACATGGACTATTTGTATGTCATATTTTACCAATTGCAATAAAGGCTTGTGATTTTATTGATGTTATGTGCAATTGTCCTATTTCATCACAATTGAAAGTCCTGTGCTTTGTGGTCTCACCCTTATCTGAGGATTCATCCCCATAGGGTTGGTGGATTTTAGGTTTGTTTTTTTCTATAGTACTTGGATGGAGATGTTCCATTTAATGGATGGTCCACATTAGTCAAATGTGAAAGCATGATGGAGCACTTTTAGTAAACCATCTTCCCTATTCACCCGGGGGTCATTAGTACTCACCGAGATGTAATCTCTGCAGTCACCTCCATGGGTACACCTCTCCTGGGACCCTCTAGAGAGAAAGCCTCACTTGCACCCCTTTCACACAGGCTTATCCATTTGCGGAGTCCGCTCTGCTCAGCGGGGATCGATCCACTGATCCCCGCTGAGCAGGCGGATGACAGATCTGTCTCTGCTCACTGTGCGGAGACCGATCCATCAGTCTCTCAGCTATGGATGAAAACGTATCTGCCTGTACGTTTTCATCCGATCCGCTCCGATTCTACAGATGGATGGAAAATAGGGTTTCCATCCGTCTGGATTTCATGGACAGGATCGTAGAGCGGCGGATGTCAGCGGACATGTCTCCGCTGTTATCCGCTGCTCCATAGGGCTGCATGGAACGTCCGTTCAGGTCCGCCTGAAAAACAGATAGGAGGACCTGAACGGAATGCCCATGTGAAAGGGGCCTTAAGGGAACTTTTGGGCTGGTCAAATAGGCCTTTTTGCCATCCACCCTAGCCCCCAACTCCATAAGTATCAGGAAGTCTACAGTCAGCACTTCTGGATGCAGGTCTATACCTTCCTGGTCTCCACTTGCTGGCTACATATGCCTAATGGTTGGGTCTCTGGCTCCCATGCCCCAATTGTGCAAAGGCTTCTCCCAACCTGGCTTATATATGGGAACTGACTTATTCATGACATCACTGCAGGAGGGCTCCCAACTAAAAGAGGCCTAGCACCTAATGACACTGCTTTCTGTAACCAGACACTACTCTGGAACCTGCTTCCACTTTTACAAAGCACACAGAGATTCAAGTAAGAATACACATACCGCTTGTATTTAGACTATAATTTCTTATCCCAGTGTTCAACTTTAAAGTATAACTAAAGGCAAAACTTTTTTTTTTTTTTTAGTTTTGGATAGAGTGGAGAGGGATTAGAGCCCCTGTCAATTTTTATTGCTGTCTGTGCCCCCATTAACCACTTCAGCCCCGGAAGGATTTCCAGCTTTAGGACCGGAGCCCTTTTTGCGATTCGGCACTGCGTCGCTTTAACTGAAAATTGCGCGGTCGTGCGACGTTGTACCCAAACGAAATTTGCGTCCTTTTTTTCCCACAAATAGAGCTTTCTTTTGGTGGTATTTGATCACCTCTGCGTCATTTCTGATCGCCGCTATAAACAAAAGAAGAGCGACAATTTTGCAAAAAAACCCAAATTTCTTACTTTTTGCTAGAATACAAATCCAAAAAAAAAATATAAAAAAACATTTTTTTTCACCGTTTTTGGCCGATTTATATTCTTCCTCATATTTGCGATAAAAAAAATCGCAATCGGCGTTTATTGATTGGTTTGCGCAAAAGTGGTCGCGTTTACGGATGGTGAGAATTCATTTCTGGGGTTTTTATTTTTTTTTTT
>BLSH010319998.1:1132060-1144798 GCA_018402905.1 Glandirana rugosa | reverse complement strand
ATTACTGGTAAAAGGTACAGACTCTGAGTCTTCATGAATTTCATCTTGGTACCCGTTTTGAAAAAAAAAAAAGTAAAACCTATCTCATTCCAACCCAATATTGCGGACAGTCTAAAAAGAGCGGTAGAGACAGGGTAACGCCTCTATAGGGAAGTGAAGGACAGGGTATCGGTTTGTCCTTTACTCTCTTTTAGAGACGTTTACTTTCCTTAAAGAACCCTTGGGGGTCGAGTGGTCTTGATCACAGGGGTAACCTTCTACAGGGTAGATTATGAAAAGACCACTGTTAGGTTTTAAACCCCAAAAGAAAAATGAAAGTGAAACAGTGCGCGTTATCGCAGCCGCCGTCGTATGACGGCGTTTTGCGATAACGAACCACTTTGTCGCCGTCAGATGCCGATCGGCGGTCGGCAAGTGGTTAAGGAGATTCACCCTCTCTATTTCTCCTGTTTACCATTATCAGTGAAAGTGAAAGTAAAAAGAAAACCCCAAATTTTGGATTGTCACCAGAAAAGTATTAGATGGGACATCTTCCAATGGGGACACTAGTTCTGGTGAGCTGGGGGTTCCCAAGAAATTCCTTTCATTTGCAGAGATTTTCTCTCATTTCCTGTTTGGCTATGGGACAGGAAGTGAAGGGATATCTCCGCAATGGGACAGAGATGGCGAGAAAAATCTGACAGGCGTTATAACCCAACCTTACTCTATCCAAAATGAAAAAAAAAAAAGTTTTGCCCATGGTTCTACTTTAAGTACTTCTGAGTCTCAGACATGGAAAATGGTCATTAGAGAATAACAGTAAATGCTGCCATTGCTTAACTTTCATTTACAAAGTTCCTTAAAGTCTGAATGAACACCAAATAGGAAGCAGACCTATGTTCCCACTAGACTAATTTTCTTGATATATGTGGGAGAGTCCTTGAACACTTCACCTGTTCTGATCTAGGACCACTGATGAAAGAAGAGAAACATCACAAAGACTATAGAAACTGACAAAACTTACAAGCCTGACGATACTTGTAAAACAGGTTTTAGTCATTGTAATGAACGGTTTAGGGTCCATTTGCTTTGTGATAAAGTGTGGTAAAATATGTTTACGTTACTGTAACAAACGTACTCCACTGTGGTGTGTTGCAGTGCTATTCATTGTGAATTCACGACACAGCACACTACAAAGCATACTGTGTTAGTTGTGGTGCGCTCTGTTAAAACAAAAAAGTTGCCTGTGGGATATTTTTTGTGCATTAGGGTGTGCTGCCATCATATTCAGAATAAATTAGCTGCCTGAATGCCTTGTACACAGGATAAGAAAATCAGATGAATGATTGTACATTTTTTTTTTTTTTGCATACAAGTCTCATATCGAATCCCAATAGGATACTAGAGTTACGAAAATTCTCGTAAGACAGAATACAACTTCGGAAGTGATGTAATGTATTGTATTCTTTCATTCCCGAGCATGCGTGATCTTGGTCACATGATTTTTTTCATACTAAATTACACAAAAATTGTTTTGTTATTGTACAAAAAATTTTTTTTGTGCTGGTTTCTTCGGATAACCCAGAAACCTGGGTAGTAATGATCAGATTATCGGACGATCACTCCAAAAGCAGTATTTTGCAGCTAATTTTCTTATGTGTAGGCTTAATTCCAGCTTTGCTGTCACTTTAAAAAGTTTGTTTGGGCCAAGTTGGTCTAAAAAAAAAAAAAAAATTTATTTTCCTTTACCAATACTTTTGGCTGCTGTCAACGCTGTATAAACTGTATTTGGTTACTGCAGCATTAGCTACTTATAGTATACAAACGCTGTGTTCTGGCAGCAGTATGGTGACTACCCATTCCTGGAACAAAATCATTTCGGGCTGAGCTCTGCTCAGCCATTCACAGAAAGTCTTGTATTTTATCAGTGAATACAAGTCTATCTTTGAATGGCTGCCATGGGGGATCATGAAATCATCCACCTGGCCTCTCTACCTCAGTCATTCAGAGGAAGCTTTGTATTCACCGATTAAAATACAAAGCTCTATGCAAATGACTGAGCAGCACTTGATCCAACTTGATTTTGTTCAAGAATGAGATGGGAAGTCTCTCAACAGTTGTTGGAACACATCACTGTATACTCTTTGTAACTGATGCCGCATACAGTTTATACAGCACTGACTGCAGACACATGTATTCATAAAGGAAATAGCTTGTTTGGGCCAGCTTGGCTCAAACTATTAAAAGGGATAGCAAAGCTGGAGTTATGCATTAGTGATTTCATAGCAGAAGAGCAGTTGGCAGAAAAAAATACACACCATCTCTACAGAAAACACTTTAATTAAGGCTGATTTGTGCTCATTTTGAGCAGAATATCCATTGAAACTGCACAGTAGTAACAGAAAAAATTCCTGTATAAAGTTCAACATAACAGAAGCACAGAAATTTAAAAGAATAAGGTTCACAAATCACAAAGAATGATCATAAGTACCATTAAATAAATAGAACAATTCATTCAGCTATGCAAACATACATACATACAACTTTGCCATTTAACAAACTCCGATTTTCAAAAAGCTCAAACATTAACTGTACTGTGCAAAGATATGTACACTGATATCTCAAAAAAGCAGCTCTAAATTCACAAGTCATTAGGAAGACATAACACATAGCCCTGAGCTTGATTTAAAGGGCACTCAAACACTGGAGAGCGTTATTTTGTATTCAAACAAGAATTTGAGTTCTCAATCAGAAGAGATTAAATGCATCAGTATATTGAAGCAATAAAAGTGCCTTATAGCACAGTGAAATGTCACTAGTCTCCAAAAAGCCACATTTTACTTTACTTATTGGTTGATCACAAACAAAACTGGTATGTGGACCACTGTATATGAACAGCAGGTACTCTTTAATGCCCTTAATGATGCAAATTTGAGGTATGGGAATAGAGAAGTAAAAGTAAAGAAGAACCAACTATAGCTATAGGACTGTCTACTTTTGTATTCTGGTTTTCTATTTAAAAAGCAAATGTCACTTAAAACTGGTATTTTATTGTAAAGCCTGACTGTGTACAGCTGCCTGGTTTACAGGAGCCAATCTGATGACCGGTTTGTATTGATGGGGCATGCTCAAGAACCAGCATTTGATCAGGGCTCGCAGCCATGGGCTGTGAGTCCTTATCAGTGTATTCTGGTGGGAATGGGGGGGGGGGGGAGCAGGGAGCCCCCTTGTCAGAATACAATGTCTCAGGGGGAGAGATCACTGCATCAACATTGCTTGTGTTGATGCAGCGAACTGTCAGTTTTTTTTTCACTCAACCTGCTAGCTGAATGAAAAAAAAAACGAATGTGTATTCGAGCACAGGCCAATGGCTTGCAGGTCTCTAGGAAAAATGAATCTGCTAAATGATTGGCTTTCCTTCTATTAAGCAGCCATTACCATTTCCTACTGTGCACAGTGGCTGGCTAGGATTAAGCACACCTACTTTATGGTGTGAAACGCGTAAGCCATGCTGTCTGATCTCCTTGTGGTTTTGTGACTTATATGGATTTTATGAAGTTTCAATTAAGGTGTTAAACGGTGTGTGGTTGTCCAGCAATTTCCTACACATTCATTTCCTACAGTGCACAGTGAATTCAGCATGAGAAGGCAAACAACTTTGCCTAGCTTTGAACTGGCTACACATTATACAATTTTCTTGTTCAATTCCCTTTATATTTACCTTCAACTATGTAGCGCAAGGGCCTGCCTGATGCATACAAACTGAAAGTGTTTTTGTTTGACCTAATATATGGTTTTGGTAAATCTAAAGGAAAATAGTATAATGTGTAGCCAGCTTTAGACTGAATGATATGGTAATGATTATTGGAGAGAAGCTGACATTACAGAGTTGCCAAAATACACTGAAATGTCAGTTTTGGGAATTAAAATTTATTTTCTATTTTTTTTTTTACAAATAGTAATCCTGGACAAGCAATAAATACACAGAATCAACTAAATCAAAAACATACAAATTCATCAAAACTTTTAGCTAAAAGTCATGGCTTGACAACGACAAAACCAGCCATCATAAGTAGCCTGGGATGTTATAAAATTATACTGGCCCTACAGGAGTACTGAAACCAGTAAACTAACTTAAAATTAAAATACACAGACTTCAAACCACTTTGTAAACATATTTGGTTTGTAAAACATTTCACACATTCCTCAAGGCACAATTTTAAGAAGATTGATTGAAACCCTGGCTAATTAGTTAGCCCAATAAAAGTTAAAACACTTAAAATAAAAGAAAATATGCAGTAATAAACTAAAGGGACTAGCTTCACAGAAACAATTCACATATACACAAGCTGCCATTACTGACATCGGCCAAAATTAGTAGATACTAGATTGTCAAGCTGATCCACTCTGGAAATGAACATGCAATTTAGCAATTCCCACCTCACTGCCTTGAATATGTTCCAGATCAGCAACTTAAAGTATTGAAGCAGAGGATCAACATGACAATCAAATAAATAATTTTTAAAAGACCTCAGCAATGGCTGCTGAAATATTTGCCTCAGCACATTCCCTTATGTGCTGGCATATGTTTTATTCAGTTACACTATTTGGTTAATTTAAAAAAAAAAAAAAGGCATGGAGGAAAGGCATACAGGAAACCCACATCAACCAAGCACATTTAGCATTTCACTAGTTTACAGCAGTCAGAACAGCGAAGCGTGGTATATTAATTATTAATGACTGCTGTAGGTTCCTGCAATTTGCGATTACATACAGAAAACCTGTATGGTAATTTTTGGTTGCACAACAATTCTTTATCTGTAGCAATAAACTATGCAGATTTGCACATCTTGCATAGCTGTCATGAGCATTTTTAAGTCACACAGCATTTCTCACACTTCTGGTGCTGAACACTACACTGTTTGTATAGATACCTGAAATCTGTAATGCCATTCACACCTCCAGCTGCATGCATGATGGCTTCTTAAAGTGTACCTATCAGGAAAGAAATCTGGATGTTCCTAACTTGTTTATAACAGTGCAGGTTCCGATGATTCATCCTGATCCTGGCTTTACTACCTAGTGAGTCACCAGGAACAAGTACTTAATTGATTGCATGTTAATTCCACATTAGTTGGCTCTGGCTCTGCGTGTTAATTCCACATTAGTTGACTTTGGCTCCACGACAGCCCCGTATTTTGTGCCTGGGGCTACCCGACTACTGTAACACTGGTGAACAGGGACTACATCTGGTATGATGTAATCATTGTTTGATCCATAATTTTCCACCCAGTTCAGTTGAGTTTTAAATTGTCATTTTTTGTGCCGAGTGGTGTTTGCAGGGCCACCCATGGCTCAAATTTTAGCCAATTCATGAGCAGCAGGCTGAAATTCAAGCCATCTATGGGGGCCCTTGGTGAAAAGAACCAGCTACCTGCTTGAAAAATCCAGCCCAGCTGATCACCAGTTCTCACTGTAAATAATTTCCAATGGTGTTTTCTATCACTGTCTGGATCAGGTGACAATTCCATGTCAACTGTACAATTACCATGTACAAAATGGGCAGATATTTTGTCTAACACCATACCTTCTCTCATATGCCCAAAGTTTGAGTAGGCAGAGGCACTTTGAGCCCCAGTTAAGTAATTATTTTTATCTTTCCAATCTCAGCCAAAGATTTGATGTAGACGGATAGTTCTGTCATCAATTATTCCTATAGAGAATCCACTATGGGGAACAGAGCCAACGCTTCGTGAACATTCAGAGAACAAGGTCAAAACAAAGCAAAAAAAGGTCAGCATACAGAAGATGCCTAGATGTCAAGGCCAAGCTAGAAGAGATGGCACTGACAAAGTTCTGTGGATCATCAGGGTTATGCGTTTTTTTTTTGTGAAGATTGAATAAGATAAGACAGGACTGATCTAGGAATATTACACACTTATGTTCCAAGTTACAGTGCTCCCGAGAACCCCTCTCACCCACAGAATATCTCCAAGACCCAGAGAAAGAATTGCAGGAGAGCTGAAAGTACATGGCCCTCTTGTCCTGAATGGTGTTGTATGGTCTTCCTTTATATTGTAAAGAACTGTGCAAACTGTTGCGATTCCTAAATCCTTTAAATTAAAATAACATCAGAAAGGTGAAATAAGAGCACTATAGGGTATGTTATTATTCCATTAGCTGCATGTCATCTTGATCTTACTGAAAACGAACACCAACGATCTGAGATTTAACAATGTGACCTTGTAAGGACTCACTGATTTGCCTCATAAAATCTGGATAAGCCATTTCTGCTTTGATTTGTCTCATTCCTATGATGGGTCTGAAAATCTTGAGTGCTGAGACAAGCTGGTGACATCTTGGAGTATGAACACTACTGAGTGGAGGTTTGAATTAAGTATCGGAAAAAACATATTAAGCAATGTTATAGCAGACCTAAAGTAAAATATTGACTTTAGCTTAGCTGCTCCATGAGGACACAGAGCACTGAAATACTTACCCAACATGTTGGTATGTGCTCCCCCTGGGTCTCTTCATGTCCAATTCAACTTCTTTGGTACAGCGCTGTGTGAGGCAAGGGCAAAGGTTGACTTGCTCAGGAAGAGGCAGTTAGTCCCTCAGTTTCACACAGAGCTGTGCCAAAAAAAGCAGAAGTGAAGTCAGAGGCCAGTAAATCATTAGGAGCCTGCAATGCTGCCAGCTCGATATTTCAGCATTTGAAAGCAGTAGCCTGGAGTAGCAGACGTAAAGTAAATATTTAACAGTAAAGTGATTGTAAAGTCTTGTGGTTTTTTTTTTTTCTTTAAAAATAACAGCAGACACCTTCTCTGTGAAACGGTTTTGTACAGAGCAGCCCAGATGCTCCTCTTCTTGGGTCCCCTCTATGGTGCTTCTGGCCCCTCCCTCCTGTTGAGTGCCTCCACAGCAAGGCGCTTGCCATGTGTGTCCATTCAGACATGTAGCTGCGGCCCGGCCTCCTCTCTGTTTTCATTGGCTGGCTGACTGACTTTAACAGCAGCAGGAGCCAATGGCGCTGCACTGCTGTCTCAGCCAATGAGGGGAGTCTCAGGCAGCCGAGACACTCTTGCAACAATACCAAGAGGTGTTTAAATTGTAAAGAGCTATCATTTGGTAAGGCCTTCAGAGAACATTCCATCAAACAAATGGTCTACAGCAGGGTCCCTCAAACTACGGCCCTTCAGCTGTTGCGAAACTACACATCCCATGAGGCATTGTAAAACTCTGACATTCACAGGTATGATAGGAATTGTAATTCCTGAACAGGAGGGCCATAGTTTGAAGACCCCTAGTCTACAGTGTCCAGTACCAAGTTCTTTGGTTGCATCATTTCTGTGTGCACATAGCGCCTGCCATCATAACAAAAGCTGATCTTAAAGAAACTCAAATAAACTCTTAAAAGTTATTTTGTAAAAAGAACAAACCATTATTAAAATATAAATAGCTAAATCATTTCCAGCATAAAAATATAATAATCTATATAATTTTCTTCATCCTTCCAGTAATGTCATTCAAACTTCAGAGTAGTCTTGCACTGTCCCAGCAGAGGGCAATAAAGCTTCAGTCTAAAACGTAGACTATTTCTTCAATTTAATAAATATCTGGAAAAGAAACATAATAGGTAGTATATTCAAAGACAATGTTGTCACTGTAAGCGTAGATCAAAATATAAATCAAATATTTGTTGAAGTGTCAGTTCATTTTTATTCCAAGCTCTCACTAGAATAGACCATTTAAAAGGTGGGTAAATTCATTAAAGTGGAACTTTAATCAGAAAATTAAATCCTGCTATATCGCTTCAGGCTGGCCCCTTTTGCAGGCTATGTGAAACATTAAAGATAAGTGCCTATACTGTTTAAAATCCACTAATACACCCTGCTCTGCACATGCTCAGTTGCTTTCTATCTTTGGCATTGTGGTGATCGCTAGGGGCCGATCTACTGACAGCCTAATGATTTACTGCTGTTCAGGGGCTCTGGGCTTCAGTAAAATGGCAGCCTCCAGCAAGAAGAAACAATGCTGGAGGCAATTTACAGCACACACTAATTTTGGTAGTTTAATTAAGGTGGAATGTATGTTCCTAGCTAAATAACATTTTATCAAGTTGTTATTGGTACAGTTCTACTTTAATTTAGCTTTTGAGGAGACTAAATTGTTTAGATCTTGTGCTAAAAACCACAATAAGCTAACCTTTACATTTCATTTTTCAAACACTGTGGAGGACTAATGTTTTTTTTTTTTTACCTGCAAAACTGTTTAACATGTACATGTGTTATCTAACAATATGCTGCGGAAGCAATGTGTGTAAAGCATGTTCTTTGTCCCAGCCACTATGGATCTATTTATACCTCTGCATACATAGCAAATAAAAGCCGTAACTTGGATTGTTATTAATCAAGTACTGGAGTTAGTTTACAACCGGTTCTAGAAAAAAATGACAGCTATAATTGTCATGGACATAATAGATAGCCTTCAACTGAAAAGTCTGCTGCAGGGCCCATATTACAGAAGCTGTAACAAGTTCATAGCCCAAAGCTTGAATGATTTACATTACTCTGTACATTGAAGGTTACTGGTTTAAAAAAAAAAACACAGCTTGTCTATTACAGTACTAGGGTGATACGAATGCAGCATTTAAAGCGATATTAAACCCAAAACGAATATATTGCAATTTAATAATCATTAAATGTGGTGGCTGCGTTTGCTTTCTTTTAAGCTTTTTTCCCCTCTGTATTAACCTGGTGATCTGTCCAGTAACACTCCTCCTGTATTAAGGTGCCTCTGGGTGAGCAGCCAAGACACCATTGGACAGCAGCATTGTCAGTTTGGGGGAAGGGGAATGTAAAATGCAGTAGAAGATTTACATACACTAACAAATCGAAGCCCAACTCGAGATAACACTTTATAAGCAGTTACAGAAACGTTTTTGTTTTTTTTCTTTTGGGATAAAGGCTTTACATAATTGAATAAATAAATATATATATTAATAACCACAAAAAATATTGCAGCGCCCACGGTGAATAAAACTAATTAAAACAGAGCAAACATGTGTTAAATTATTTAAGAAAAAAACAAAAGAGAGGCTATATAAAAACAGTTCCTTGAAACTTCAAGATTGAATACAGAATGGTCAGTTCATATGGTAAGAGGCTTGCATGGGAATAATGGGTAAGTCCAAATTCACATTTCACACGAATCCCATCATGCCCACGGAAAAATGCCAATGCACTCCAATATTCAAGTAATGGATGTACGCTTACCAGGCTGAGGTAGAAAGAACGCAGGGGTTTGTAATCCGCTGTAGGTGTAGTTAGTCAGATGTCATCTGATCGTATGTGCTGGAAAGACCAAAGGAGACAGGGAACGAATCCTTAGCCCACCGAACACCGAATTCTTGTACCATGGACTACCTCCAGGGTCGTCCGGATGACACCTCACCAGCGATTCGAACGTTCACCATAGGATATTTGGAAGAAAGAAAGGGGGGACCACAATAGTGTAATACTGTCTCAAAAGAATCCTTTATTGAGTAGAAGGATTAAAAATACTCACAAAACAAATGTGTAAGAAGAGCTCTTAGTAAAACCGGTATGACAGGAGGAGTCTGGAACCCGACGCGTTTCGGCTCAAAAAGGCCTTCATCTGGGGTATTCCCCCCTCCTGTCGTTACTCCTATTTATAAAAATACATCAGTATAAACCAAACCCCTAGAGGGCTTGAGAACACGGAAGTCCGATCCTATTTCCAAGATGGCGTCATCGGCGTGCGTTCCACGCCTCATTGTCAAAAAACCATGTGTGGGACCAATATCAGTGACCCTTAAATTGATCACTTTAAGGGTCACTGATATTGGTCTTACACATTTGTTTTGTGAGTATTTTTAATCCTTCTACTCAATAAAGGATTCTTTTGAGACAGTATTACACTATTGTGGTCCCCCCTTTCTTTCTTCCAAATATCCTATGGTGAACGTTCGAATCGCTGGTGAGGTGTCATCCGGACGACCCTGGAGGTAGTCCATGGTACAAGAATTCGGTGTTCGGTGGGCTAAGGATTCGTTCCCTGTCTCCTTTCGTCTTTCCAGCACATACGATCAGATGACATCTGACTAACTACACCTACAGCGGATTACAAACCCCTGCGTTCTTTCTACCTCAGTCTGGTAAGCGTACATCCATTACTTGAATATTGGAGTGCATTGGCATTTTTCCGTGGGCATGATGGGATTCGTGTGAAATGTGAATTTGGACTTACCCATTATTCCCATGCAAGCCTCTTACCATATGAACTGACCATTCTGTATTCAATCTTGAAGTTTCAAGGAACTGTTTTTATATAGCCTCTCTTTTGTTTTTTTCTTAAATAATTTAACACATGTTTGCTCTGTTTTAATTAGTTTTATTCACCGTGGGCGCTGCAATATTTTTTGTGGTTATTTATATGTACAATTGGATCAGTTGTTTTTTGCGGGCTGCCCCTCTCATATAGTTTTGACATTATTTTATAATACTTTCTTATTTTGCTTTTAATGTGCGCGGGCTTTTCTCTCTTTTTATAAATATATATATTAATAAGCGAATAATTGAAAGCAACACTGTCAGTGTTGAATGGATTGTCTCCGGGTAGTATGGCAGGAGTACATTTCTAATCCAGGCCAAGTTCCATCAATCTTGGACGTTATATTGCTGGAGCTGGCGGATCCTTTGCTTAGACTGCACCTTCAACCCCAGAAGTCGTGAGACTAGAGGGGTTTTTTTTCAGTTCCCAAATGGCCACATTTCCGATATTTCTATTCTACAGTAACAACCATCAATGTGAGTGATTGTGGTACAGGCGGTCCCCTAGTTACAAACATCCGACTTAAAAACAACTCCTACTTACAAACGGAGGGAGACAACAATAAGTGAGAGGAAATCTCCCCCTTGGAAGGGAAATGTACACCTGTAAGAGTTATAATGGGAAAAAGGTGTCTCCACTGATACTTTATCACCAATCCTTGTTTCCACAACATCCCAAAATTTTCAAAATTCAATTATCATTGGGACAGGAAGTGAGGTGACATCTTCTGAACAGAAACACAGACAGCAAAACAAACATTACATTAACCCTCCTGTATGCTATCCAAAACGCTTAAAAATATTTTTTTTGGCTGGAGCTACACTTAAAAAATGTACCTGTTCTGACTTACAAACAAATTCGACTTAGGGCCGGTTCACACTTGAGCGGCGCGACTTGCCAGGGCGAAGCAAGTTGCCCCGCTCAAGGCGATCTCAACGTGGCTTGTAAGGAGACTTCTATCATAGAAGTCAATGCGCTGAGATCACCCTGAAAATAGTGCAGGAACTATTTTTCTAAGTCGGAGCAAAGCGATTCGCTCCTATTACAATGGTTCCATTGCACAGCATTGAGGCGACTTGTCAGGTGACTCAAGTCGCCTGAAAAGTCGCCTAGATGTGAACGGCCTGCGAAGTCGCGCCGCTCAAGTGTGAACCAGCCCTTAAGAACAAACCTGCAGCCCCTATCTTGAGTGTAACCCAGGGACCGCCTGTATTAGTGAAAACTCAAGTATGCGCTTGCACTTTTCATTTTGTTAGTAAGGTTTTCTTTCTCTTTTTTCTTTTGTTTTATGTGTTTTTTTATTTGCAGCGGACTAACACACTGACCTAAAAATAGATGCTGCAATTGTGCACAAGGTTTCTTCCTTGGAGGAAGACATTAGCTTGCATACTATTTCATAGAGTTTAAAAGTTTCTGTATAGGATATGTTTCCTATTTGCACCTTTATACCATCCTGTATGGCCCTTCATGTGGCCCATTGCTGGAGGGGGTCTGATGGAGGCCTTCTAACCCCCCTTCCTCCAATACATGGGCCCTATGGGCTATTTGTGGCTAATTTAGCTTCCCCCTTTCTCTGAATGCTTAGGTTTGCTCTTAGGCTAACTGGATCACTATTCCTGCCCAGTGCCCCAATAGTGGGTTTGTTATATTGCCAAGTTGTTTTATATTTTTGTGCACCTTTGTAGTTATGGCTATGTCTATTCTTGAATGTTATTTTGTCTTAAATAAAGAAAATGCAGGATAGCTTGTTCTATTGAAAAGCAACAGACTAAATGGCTGGATCACTAGGTGACAATAAAGGAAAGAAAGCCTGAAAAAGAAAACTAATACAGCTAAATCTGTATTTTTTTGCTAGAAAATTACTTAGAACCGCCAAACATTATATATATATATATATATATATATATATATATATATATATTTTTTTTTTTTTTTTTTTTTTAGCAGAGACCCTAGAGGATAAAATGGCAATTGCTGCAATTTTATATGTCACACGGTATTTGCGCAGCAATTTTTCAAATGCAATTTTTGGGGGAAAAATACACTAATAAATTTTAATGCAAAGAAACGCAATATAGAACTCAATTTTTTTTTTTTTTTAAAGATTTAAAAGATGATGTTATGCCGAGAAAATAGATACCTAATGCTTTAAAATTGCACACGCTCGTGGAATGGGGAGAAACTACGATACTTAAAAATCTCCATAAGCGACGCTTTAAACACTTTTACAGGTTACCCGTTAGAGTTACTAAGGAGGTCTAGTGCTGGAATTATTTCTCTCACTTTTACGTAAATGGTAATACCGCACGTGTGGTGTGAATACCATTGCGTATGCGTTCAGAGGCGTACGTATACATTTACCATAAGTGTGGTGTGCACGCCATAATGGTAAATGCATTTTCA
>BLSH010319998.1:1117019-1132050 GCA_018402905.1 Glandirana rugosa | reverse complement strand
AGTGTGGTGTGCACGCCATAATGGTAAATGCATTTTCACTCTCTTTATTAAGGTTTAGCAGAGACCCTAGAGGATAAAATGGCAATTGCTGCAATTTTATATGTCACACGGTATTTGCGCAGCAATTTTTCAAATGCAATTTTTGGGGGAAAAATACACTAATAAATTTTAATGCAAAGAAACGCAATATAGAACTCAATTTTTTTTTTTTTTTAAAGATTTAAAAGATGATGTTATGCCGAGAAAATAGATACCTAATGCTTTAAAATTGCACACGCTCGTGGAATGGGGAGAAACTACGATACTTAAAAATCTCCATAAGCGACGCTTTAAACACTTTTACAGGTTACCCGTTAGAGTTACTAAGGAGGTCTAGTGCTGGAATTATTTCTCTCACTTTTACGTAAATGGTAATACCGCACGTGTGGTGTGAATACCATTTACATATGCATGCGGAGACTTGCGTATGCGTTTGCTTCTGCGTGTGAGCATGGAGGAATGGGGGTGCTTTAAATTTCTTTTTGTATTTTTTTTTTTTTTTTTAACTGTCCCTTTAGGTTTTTTTCTCTCACTTTTATTGCTATTATAAGGAATGTATCGCTTGTAATAGAAATAAGAGAAGACAGGTCCTCTTTATGGACAGATCTGGGGTCTACGAGACCCAAAATCTCTCCTCTACCTTTTGCAGTCTGCCCTAGACTGGAAGTGACTTCATGACATCACTCCGGTCCTCCTAGATCATAGAAGTGATCACAGACGATCTGGTCTCTGTTCACCTCTATGGCAAGCCGCGCAAAACATCGGATCATTTCCCGGGCTCACCAGTAAGCCTGAAAACACCAGCGACTACCCCTCCTGCGGCTTCTAAAAGCAATCCAGTGACTAACCAGCTGCTCGGATAGCTTTTATGAGAAACAGAATCACCGGCTGAAAAAAACCCCCAAAAAAACGGGGTTATGGCTGAGCCCTCGTAAATATATATATAATGACCAGAGACTCATGGATGGTGGAATTTGCCAGGGCTATGTTCTCATCTATCTGGTCACATAATTAGAGTATGGGATTTTGTGTGACCAGAAAGAGGAGGAAGAAGAAAAATAAGCAGTAAGCTAAAGAACAGAGAAAGGGGGGTGGGGGAGGTTAAAAAAAAAAAAAGTTAGATAGATTTTCTTTTGGGGAAACCACAGTGGGCTGGATATTTGTGTGCTGGAGATATATTCTTAGAAAAATTGACTCCAAAATCATTACTATCCAACATGAAAAGCTACACTTGTTTTTACAGAGAGGGTCTTTTGAATAGCTGGTGTCTATTCATAAAGTTATTATTGAAGCATAAGTGGTGCAGCTGCAGATATATAATGGGATGCTACAAGTTTTGACATGAACAGATGCTCAAAATTCTACTAGTGTACTGCTTAGGTTGGATTACCTGTTTTAACTATTTTGTTATATGGATCATCTGTTTAACAAAGAAGGAATTGGTATGCGGATACGTTCAGTTCTGCAACAGATTCAATGTTATACAACCACAAATGTGGATTAAAAACAAGTAGTGTCCTACAGCAGGATGAACATAAATCTAATCTCACCTCACTTAATAATGCCCAAACAGGGGACTCTGTGATAATTTTCAGACGAATGGCTTTAATTTTTCCCAAAACGCTATTAACTTCACCTTCAGCAATGCCATTGAGAAACTTCCCTGTGAGTAAAAAACAAAACAAAACAAAACATGTTACGATGGAAAATGTGCTGTAAATGTGAAATATAGTAAAATTTGTTTGGAACCTAAAACGAGGAATACACATTCAAATAGTATGGATTATGATGAAGCTTCAGTCAATGTTAAAGTTTGTATGCCCAACCATGACTTTTTCAAAAGTGTGGGTTGCTATGGAACTCCTTTTTTTAATGTGAGTGGTACATGCAAAAACAAAGCAATTAGGAGCAAGACCTGCAAGTCCTACAGACGATAGTTCCAAATCTACAGCAGCACTTGACAGTTGTCACTAGGGTGTGCATAGTCTAAGCTCTGGTTCATATATATGCAAATTGGATGCATTTTAAACTGCATCGGATTCGCATGACATGCAAACCAAAACAGCTTTCTATGGAGCTGGTTCACATATGTGTGGGCCACCCTCAGTGGGTTTTCAAAAAGAGTCCTGTATGGTTTCAATTTTGTTTAGGTGCGATTTCAAAGTGTCATACACTTTAAAAATTTGGACCTGAACTGGTGAATGAAACTGCACCAGACTCCTTTAAAAGAAAAAATCAAACTGAAACAATCCCACACAGAGTATGTGAACCCGGTCTTAATGTTATACTGTTCTCACTTATGTGAGCTCTCTGACCCGATAACATATAGGCTGATCTCTTTTGTGCAAAACTACTATAAGACCCCTTTCACACCAAGGCGTTTTTCAGGCGCTTTTGCGCTAAAAATAGCGACTAAAAAACTCCCCCAATACACCCCAGTGTGAAAGCCCGAGTGCTTTTACAATGGGGCGCTGCGCTTGCGGGACGTTAAAAAAAAGTCCTGCAAGCCGCATCTTTACAGTGGTGTGGGAGCGGTGTATTCACTGCTCCTATATCGCCCCTGCCCATTGAAAACAAAGGGGCAACTCTCCAGAAGCACTGAACACCGCTTCGGGAGCACCGCAAACCGGCACTTTTAACCCGTTTAACCCCTTGTGGGGAGTTAAAAGTGCACCGCCATAGCGCCGCTATAACGAGCGGTAAAGCGCCGCAAATTAGCGGTGCTTTACCGCTAACGCTTGGGCGGCCCCAGTGTGAAAGGAGCCTAACTGGCAACTTATTTAAGTGATTTTCAGGCACAATAAGGGGTTAAACCAGCCTTTTTCAACCAGGGTGCCTTCAGGTTTCTTCAGGAGTGCCATGGAAAAAGTGGGGGGATCAAACTGCCTTTGGGTTATACAAAGCCACAGGTTTTCATTGTGCACCATTACAACATTCCAGCTGCCGGAATCCTAACAACCAATGAAATCACTGGTTTATAGGGAGGACATCAGGTGCTTGCACAGCATTCTTGTTTGCCCCATACCTGCCCTTTTTCATAAGCACTGGGGTCACATGTGTGGATGTTGCGGACTTATGTAAAACTATTAGTTTTGTTTTTTACATTTTAGAATAAGGGGACAGAGGAATATTTAATACATTTTTTTTCACTTGTCAGTTTGCTTTAAAGAGTAACTCCACTTTTGTTAAGAAAAAAACATCCCCCTCTGGGTGACCCATGTACACTGCAGGGATTTTTACAAACTTTGCTGCAGATTCCTACCTTTAGTTATTATGAAGAAATAACCGTTTGTCTGTGTCCATGTGTTAAGTGAAACTAATAAGAGTGATTTTATAATATCAATCAGTTGCTGCACCTGCAGAGCTTTAACCACTTGACCTCTTGAAAATGTTACCTCCTTCATGACCTGGCCATTTTTTGCTTCTCAGCACCGCGCTACTTTAACTGGCAATTGAGCAATTATGCAACACTGTACACAAATGAAATTTATATATATTTTTTCACACAAATAGAGCTCTTTTTTGGTGGTATTTAATTACCACTGGGGTTTTTAATTTTTGCTATATAAATTAAAGACGACCGAAAATTTGAAGAAAAAAAAACAAAACAATATTTTTTTACTTTCGGTTATACAACATTCAATACAATCAAATTTCTTCATAAAGTTAGGCCAAAATATATTCTGCAACATGTCTTTAGTAAAAAAACAAAGTTATAGTGTCTACAAACTATGGTATGCAGTAGATGAAAATTGATCAACCCTGATGTACTGATGATGATTTCATTTCTTGAGCTCCTTAAAAAACAAGGACAGTACAAATACAAACCCCCTCCCACATAACCCCTTTTTGGAAAGTAGTCTGAGGTATTTAGTAAGAGGCATGGCGAGTTCTTAGAAGTTCTAATTTTTTGTTAGTAGGTAAAATTAAGAAATTAAATACATTTTTTTTTAACTTACTGTCACCAGTGCAGTATAGCGTAATGTGACAGTATGCAATTTTTTATTACATTTTTTAACCTTTTTAATTTACTATTTTTTTTCACATCCTCCAATCAGAGTAGCTTAGTGTCAACACAGTGAAAGTGTACTACTCTTGGGGTAAGGGGTGGACAGGGATTTTTTTTTTTTTACATGGTCATTGCTTAGAACAGCAAAGTTCACTATTATAAGCAATAGTAAGCTGTCATAAATGGATTAACATTCATGACAGCTTTGTTACCGTTGACATGCTGTGATTGGCTACAGCTAATCATATGATACATACAGGTAGCCGGGTACCAGCTTCACAACACTAAGCAGTCATGAATGGACTGTCAAGTCGCTACGCCTTGTTTCAACATCAGAGGTAAGGCTTTTTGACCACAATTCTTTCTTGAAGACCACTTCAAGTGAGACTTCTCTGAACAGTAGATGGGTGTACCTGGGTCCCACTGGTTTCCACTAGTTCTGTGCTGATGGCACTACTGGAAATCTACCGATGTCAAAGGGAAGTAAGCATGATGTGCCTTTCATCTGCTACATTAGGTTTCCTTGGCCGACCACTGCGTCTATGGTCCTCAACTTTGCCCATTTCTTTGTGCTTCTTCAAAGGAACTTGAACAGTAAATCTTAAAACCCCAAGCTGATTTAAAAGCTTTGCCTGGGAGCGGTACAGCTACCTCATGTCTTGTTGCCATGCCAAGTCTTGCCCGTACAACTCCCAGAGTGCCCACTTGTATGGCTAGTTTAAGAAACACCCATTTGCATGATTAATTAGGGCTACTAGAAATGTGGAGGTACCTGTCAAAATGCATTAATTCAGCCATGCAAAGGTTGGAAATCAAAAAAGTGAGAACGAAATTGGTGTAACTGCTCACTTATTATAGAATCTTATTACGTTTTTATAGCTAATTAGTGCATAATAGATAGAGACTGCTTGTGCTACCGAGACACTGTAGGAAACAGGTTCCTTCTGTTTCCCAGCCAAACTAAACAATACTATACAATTATTTAATTGGTCTTTTGCTTCAGGTAATTTTCTGCACTTCAGGAAGTGGTTTAGCGGGTGTTAAATGACAAAAATAAACATAATTAAGCATCCAGATTTAAAGCCCGCTGGTGACATCTAGGTCCCTTGTGCCCAGCATGTACCCTAAGGGGGGCCAAATGTGACCTGTTGGAACTTTGTGTGCGGCCCTTTCCAGTATGGGAATAGAGGGGAAATATTTTACCTTAATGCAAGGAATGCATCAAGGTAAAAAAGTTTTACATTTAGAACCACTTTAACCACCCACCGTTTATTTACAGTGGCCAGACAGGAACTTTCTTGTTCCAGGATGTACCTGTACATCCTCCCAACTTAGGCGATTGTGTGCCCTGATTCAGCCACGCTAGTGCAACCACCAGCAGTGCCCCAATTCAGCCATACCAGTAGTGCACGGATTCAGCCACACTAGTACAACCAGAAATATATTTCCATTGACGAGTCCGTCATCCATTTTACTGACAGGCTGGGTATCGGTATATCCCAAGCAAATTGGTAAGATATAGGGTCAAGTTATACAAACTGTGTGAGAGTGCCACAGGTACATGTATGACTTTCACATTTGTGAAGGGAAAGAATGCCACCTGTAGCCCCCTGGATGCCCAACCTATATGGGGTGTCCGTAGAAAAATTGTGTGGGACCTTGGATAACCCCTATTCCATCAGGGGTACCACTTCTATTTGGCCAATTTTTACACCAGCATTCCACTATTTCCACCATCTTTCTATGAAGCAAACTCTAGTTTGTGGCACAGTGCAAGCAAATTGAATTCTACAAAGACTGATCACCTAAAAAGCTAAAAAGGGGGAGCCAGTGAGTTTGCAAAATGAGACATTTTGGCCCCCAAATGAAGAGATAAGAGACTATGCTTGCCTTCATACATGACGACACCTCAGTGGAAATCCAAAGAAGGCAAGGTTTGGTCCAAAAACCTGAATGCATACATGACTACAATCAGTTCATGGGAGGTGTGGATTTTAACAACCAAATCATACAACCCTATCTAGCAACCAGAAGATACTGCTATTGGTACAAAAAAAAAAAAGTTTCTATAAGCCTGCTCGTATTTGCCAATTATATTTTCTACGTCATCTATCACAAGTCCACAGAAAGACCTACCTCTTTTCTTGAATATCAAGAGGACATTGTCACAGCCCTTGTCTAGCAGGAATGCCCACCACCACCTGAAAACATTCTTTCTGAATGCATGAAACATTTCCCAGATATTACGCTCCCACAGAAAGAGCCCAACCCCAAACGGGGAGTAAGGTGTGACATCAATTATCATTGTCCCAATGTTCCATCCAACCTGGCATATGCATAGGAGACTATGCTTCCATAACTACTATACCTCACTACGATATTAGTGAAGGTATGGTGAACAGGATTGACTGCCATTTCCCTGTATCTGATGTCCTCTGTGCTGATCATTTGCCTGTTTTCACAACCTTGTTTATTTCTGCTGCCTGGAATGTCCATTTGCCTGCATACTGACTATGGCCTCTTAATCAACCATGCCTCCTGCTGCTGTCTAAAATGACCCTGGCCTGTTTATTGACCATGTTTATTTCTGGTTTTGGCCTGCTAAATCAACCATGGTTTTTGCCTGCTGCCTGGTGTAATCTTTTGCCAACACAGGGGTCCCACATATGCAAATAAGGGGCACAAGATTATTGTTGGAAAGTGGAGAAAACCAAGCTTTTGGTTTTCTCCAGGTTTCCCAGATCAGGGTCCGGATCCCAGTAGCGTCAAAGGAGCTTTGGGTGGGAAGAAACTTCTGCCCCTGTGTCTAGGTCTTACCTGACAGAGGCCCTGAGCCCAAGGTCCAGAGCAGCAGGGAGCTGTTAATGTGCACAAAAAGCAGTGGAAAGCACAGGGGTGCTGTGAGGTGGTCTGTGGGACCATTCCAAAGGTCTGAGTCTGTGGTCTGAGCTTTGGTGCAGTGACAGGAGCCAAGAGGCTGATTATCATTTGCCTACATACTAACCATGCCTCTGCCTGCCACTTTAACTGACTCAATCCTGTTAATTGACCATGTTTCTGCCTGCTGCCTGGACCAATCCTTTGGCTGTTGCTGACCACGTCTCTGCTTGCATTGACCCTGGCCTGTTACTTGACCAGGTCTCTGACTGCTGCCTGGACAAATCCTTTGGCTGTTGTGGACCATGTTTCTGCCTGCTGCCTGGATAAATCTTTAGGCTGTTGCTGACCACATCTCTGCCTGCTGCCTGGACCAATCCTTTGCCTACATACTAACCATACCTCTGCCTCCCACTTGAACTGAACCAATCCTGTTAATTGACCATGTTTCTGCCTGCTGCCTGGACCAATCCTTTGTCTGTTTGATGACCATGTCTCTGCCTGGCACCAGTACTGACCCATTAAGTCTAAGTATGTCTATGCTGTGTGTTGGAAATATCTTATAAAACTTTGTGTAAAAAAAAAAAAATAATAATAATTTTCTTTCCGCCTTTCTAAAAACTTTTGGTGAAGAAAATTACACTTTCAAAAGGCTCATTATGCCTCTTCGAAAATACGATGGGTTGTTTGCCTCCAAAAATGTGATAAGTAGTCAGGAAATTAGATGTGTAATTTATGCCCCTAGAAATCCTAAAGGTGCTCCTTAGATGTTGGGCCCCTCTGTGTGTCTGCAAAAAAAAGTCCCATACATGTGGTAATGACATACTAGGAAGGATGGGTTCTGGCTTGTTCGGAACCGAACCTGCCTGAGTCCGCCGGGAAGTGAACCCTGCACTGCACTAATCACAGGCAGTAAGACATTCCCCGATTGCTGCAGCCGAGCATTGGGGAAATGTCTCACTGCCTGTGATTAGTGCAGTGCAGGGTTCACTTCCGGTCAGGCTCGGGCACGTTCGGTTCCTTACAAGCCCAAGCCCATCCTTACTAAGAAGGAGTTGCAGAATGTGTTTTGGGGTGTAACTGCAAGTATGCCTATGCCGTGTGTGAAACTTTTTTTTTCCACAAAACTGTCACACACATTATTTACTTGAATAATTTTCCAAAGAATTGTGGGGGAAAAAAGTTCAACATGCATCCAAATAAATACCTTGCACTGCATACTTTCCAAAAAGGGTTCATTTGCGGGGGTATTTGTACTGTCCTGGCATTTTAGGTCCTCAAGAAATGAGTTAGTACACCAGGACTGATCAATGTTCAAATGTATATACCATAGTTTGTAGACTAACTTTCACACAGACTAAATTAAATACACTGATTTGGGCTATTTTTTACCAAAGAAATGTAGCATAATACATTGTGGTCTAAATTTATCAAAAAATGATAAAAATTTTATTTGGGTACAGGATTGCAAGACTGAGCAATGAAATTTAAAGTGTGACAGCTCGGAAATCTGAAAAATGGTCTGAGCAGGAAGAGGGTGAAAGTGTCTGATATTGAGGTGGTTAACCCCTTCTGCCTGCCCTATGCAGAATGACATACGGGAAGTGGTTCTGTTATCCTGAGTGGGCGTCATATGACGTCCAGCAGGATAACAAGCCGGCGTGCACACGCGTGCAGCACGGCGATTGGTGGTGTGGTGTGTCAGTCTGACACATCACATCTCAGATCATGGTAAAGAGCCTCTGTCGGAGGCCCTTAACCACGTGATCAGCTGTGACCAATCACAGCTGATCACAGCGTAAATAGGAAGAGCCATATATCAGCTTTTCCTCTACTCACGTCTGCAGATGCGTGTAGAGGAGAGCCAATCAGCAGCTCTCCTGATGGGGGGAGTCTGCGCTGATTGTTTATCAGTGCAGCCCCCCCAAGGATGCACATCCAGGACCAACAGGGATGCCACCCATGACCACCAGGGATGCCACCCAGCATCACCAGGGTGCTTACCCAGGAAGACCAGGGGTGCCTACCCAGGAAGACCAGGGGTGCCTACCCAGGAAGACCAGGGGTGCCTACCCAGGACCACCAAGTATGGTAAACAATTGGCAATAGGGATGGCGCTCGGTGCCCATCTGTGATTCCTGCCAGTGCCTCCTTATCAGTGCTACATAACAGTGCCATCTATCAGTGCCCCCCATCAGTGCCATCTATCAGTGCACATCAGTGTCGTTTATCAGTGCCCATCACTGATGCATATCAGTGCCACCTATCAGTGCCTGTCAGTGCTGCTTATCAGTTCCACCTATCAGTGCTGCATATAAGTGCCTCATCATCAGTGCCCCATCATCAGTGCCAATCACTACTGCCTCATCAGTACCCATCAGTGTAGTTTCATCAGTGCCCATCAGTGAAGGAGTAAACTTATTTACAAAGTTTTGTAGCAGAAACAATGAAATCCTTTTTTGTAGCTTTTCTGTCTTTTTTCTATTTGTAGAGCAAAAATAAAACCCCAGTGGTGATCAAATACCACCAAAAGAAAGCTTGATTTGTGTGAAAAAAGTGATAAAAATTTTGTTTGGGTACAGTGTCGCATGACCGCGCAATTTTCATTCAAAATGCGACCGCGCTGAAAGCTGAAAATTGGTCTATGCGGGAAAGTGCCTGGCATTGATTTGCTTAAGGAGGGAACAATCAGAGGTGTGTGTCATAACATGCAACTATGCGTTGTATGCCTGCACATTATGCTTACTTCCACCAAATGAAATTTAATTTCGCTATAACAACCAGTATTGCCACTTGTCTGCCTACAGTTTATTTTTTTCCCCCATTATGGATAAACCTGCCTGTAGATGACATTTAACATGTAGCAGATGCCTCCATCGACACAAGAGGTGGATAGAGAAATGCTCCCCACTGGGACATTGTATTCTGACAGTGAGACTCCTCTGCTGTCAGAATACACTGAATAATGGCAGCAGCTGCTGATTCACAAAATGTTTTCCAACATTTCTGTTTGACAGCAGCCATTCTAACAATTGAATTCTGTCTAATTGAGACTGCCATACATGGATTTTTGGTCCACCTAAGGGCAGTTTTACCTTTTCTTGTTCTAAACAATGTTTCTGTGTGGAGACAGGTAGAGGAGCAGAGCTTTGCTTCCATAATGTCAGAACTGCCCCGCCCCCCAATAACTAGTGATTGATTTGATGACAGGTGGGGTAATATTAAAAGATTAGCAGAAGAGATGCAGACGGCACAAATCCACATAATGTATGAAGCAGAGAGATCCTTGCACTGCACATACAGTTTCCTCTGCAGCAAGGGAAACCATGAGCAGCATAGTAGGGATATCACCAAATGCGGTCAGATAGTACCTTAACCCTTTTGCCTGAGATTTTAAAAAATTAGCAATGGTTTATCAAGCTCAAAATTTCAGTAAAAAAAAAAATACATGAACATTAATTTTAGGCCACACAAATGTAATATTACAAAATTTTTGCATGATATAAAATATGAGGTTGCGCTGATTACAAGCGGTCCCCGGGTTACAAACAAGATAGGGTCTTGTAGGTTTGTTCTTAAGTTGAATTTGTTTGTAAGTCGGAACAGGTACATTTTTTACGCGTAGCTTCTGCCAAAAAAAATATTTTTAAGCTTTTTGGATAGCATAGGGAAGGGTTAACACCCCTGTAATGTTTGTTTTGCTAGAGGTTTTTGTTCAGAAGATTTCACCTCACTTCCTGTCCCAATGATAGTTGGATTTTGAAAATTTTGGGTTGTTGTGGAAACAAACCTTGGTGATAAAGCATCAGTGGAGATGCCTTTTTTCCCATAATAACTCTTACAGGAGTGAATTTCCCTTCCTAGGGGGAGATTTTCTCTCACTTTCTGTTGTCTACCTCCATTTGTAAGTAGAAGTAGGCAACGGCGGCAAACTTCGGTACCCTAAACTTTAAATAAGCGGCACTTTAAAGGTCCTACAAGTTTAAAATTATCAGTGAATATGGCCCTAGAATGATTGTTCTCACTCTGGTAACGTGTAGGACAATCAACGTTCTCCCCTCTATTGAAGCTAATAGAGTGCAGATTGTATTCTCCATCCATAGTGGTGGGGAGAAGTGACAGTTGAACTTCTCTTACAGGTTCTTAATAGGCAGGGTCTCCCCCTCTGCAGTGGCATTTGCCATGCAGTTCCAGAGTCTGGAGTTGGGACAGTGGAGCCTGGGAAACATGCATTACTGGGGGTGCGCCTATACCCGTACAGCTGTCTGATCACTTCCACCTTACAGCTGGCTTGGGAGATTTGCACATATTCGCAGTGCCTATACACATGAACTGTGCTACTATTTTTCAGGAATAATTCAAGACAAAGGGTAGGTTTTTTTTAGGGTGCTGCTTAACCACATTTAACACTTCTAGCAGGGACATGCGGTGAGGTCAGTGGCTGGTGAGGCACTGGCTAGTATCAGAGCCAGAAACACACAGGTTACATACGCCACAAACGTTAGAGTGAGAGCAATAATTCTAGCACTAGACTATCTCTAACTCTAAACATGTAACCTCTAAAAAAGTTTAAAGCATTGTCTATGGAGATTCTTAAGTACTGAAGTTTGGCGCCATTCCTCAAATGTGCACAATTTTAAAGCGTGACATGTTAGGTATCTATTTACTCGGCGTAAAGTGATCTTTCACATTATGCAAAAAAAATTAGGCTAACGTTCCTTTTTTTTTAGTTCATGAAATGGTTTCTTTAAAAAAAAAAAAACACGTTTGAAAAATTGCTGCGCAAATACTGTGTAACATAAAAAGTTGCAACAGCCACCATTTTATTCCCTAGGGTGTCTGCTAAAACAATATATATATATAATGTTTGGGGGTTCTGAGTAATTTAATAGCAAAAAAAATTATGATTTTTACACGTAGGAACAAAGTGTCAGAATTGGCCTGGGTGGCAAGGGTTAAGTACCACAAGTAAGTAATATACAAATAATTCTTATATATTGTTTTTAAGGTAATTTACTACATTTTCAAAACCTGTACTCAAGCAGGTGGCTTAATGGACAACTTACTGAAGTTTGAAGTTCTAACTACAAACCAGTAATATCAAAGTAAATAGATAAATAAATTATCTTATAACATATAGCATAATAATATATGATTTAGGTTAAACCTTTTCATCAGCAGCAGATTTTAATTCTCCCTCTTAACTGTGTGAGAAAAACATGGGATTATGGGTAAATCTTATACACATAAACCCATGTATTTCCTTGTATTTAAAGCAATTGTAAAGCTTTTTTTTCCCTTTAATCACTTGCCGTCCGCCCACCGTCATATGACGGCGGAGCGGTACGGCTCTCGTTCTGGGACGTCATATGACGTCGCCCCTTTAAGCCACGCATCCCAGCTCTGTCGGTGTGTCCCCAGGACACAGCTCGTCACCGACTGGGGTGAACAGCCATTGGGCATGGCTGTTTACCACGTTACCAGCTCTTTTTCTCCTCACACACCGTTTCTAGTGTGAGGAGAGGAGAGCCTGGATCAGTGAGTTACCCATCTGTGTTTGTACTGTACTCCACAAACACCTGCCACATCACCCCTGCCCCCCCCCCCCATCGCACCTGTCACCCAATCAGTCACCGCCTCTGCCCCAATAAAGTGCACCTGTCATCAGTGACCTTTAGTGCACCTGTCACCCGTCAGTGACCGTGGCCTGTCACCTATCAGTGACCACCGCCTGTCACCCATCAGCGACCACCGCCTGTCACCCATCAGCGACCACCGCCTGTCACCCATCAGCAACCACCGCCTGTCACCCATCAGTGACCACCGCCTGTCACCCATCATTGACCACCACCTGTCACCCATCATTGACCACCACCTGTCACCCATCATTGACCACCACCTGTCAGCGACAACACTCAGTGCCCTCCCCGTAATCATCCAAATTACGATAAATTAAATTAAATTCGGCCACTCATAAAATTTTCCCGGCAAATTTCAGAACTCTATGTCCCCGAGCCACATATTTGTGTTGATAAGTCCCTGGTACCCTTTTCAGGCCGGCTAGAAATAACGCTGTATATTCCTAGCAAAAGAGCCAAATATGGAGTGAAATTATATAAACTTTGTGAGAGAGCCACGGGATATATGTATGCATTCCGCATATATGAAGGAAGAGATTCCCAGCTCCAGCCCCCTGGGTGCCCGACCTACATGGGCACAGCTGGAAAAATTGTATGGGACCTGGCCTACCCACTGCTCAACAAAGGATACCATGTATATCTGGACAATTTTTACAGCAGTTTGCCCCTTTTCAAGCATTTTTACACTGTTAATACCCTGGCCTGCGGAACCATATGAAAGAGTAGGAAGGGCTTCCCACAATCTATTGTGAACAAGAAATTGCGAAAGGGGGAAAAAGCAATGTTGCGATGCAACGAAGTGCTGGCCTTGAGGTGGAAGGAAAACCAAAATGTTCACATGATGTCCACCTTCTTCCGAGAAGAAGAGGTCCCATTCAAAAGCCAACCTGCTTCCAAGATTATAATCTCTACATGGGGGGGATTGGATTTCAACGACCAAATGATTCAACCGTATTTGGCAATAAGGAGGTCCTGGTTCTGGTACAAGAAGATAGCCCTTTATCCAATTCATTTGGCCATGTATAATGCCTACATAATCCTCAGTAAATCCACAGAAACCCCCGCCCCCTTCCTAAAATTCATAGATGAAACTATCACATCCCTCATTTATCCAGAAAGCGCCCCCCCCCCCCCCCCCCCAGAAAACCTTCGCTCTAATGCGGTTAGCCGACTTCATGAGCACCACTTCCCAGACAACATTCCCCCATCTGAAACAGGCTGAAGACGCCAAAAAAGATGCAGAGTATGCAGCAAGAGAGGATTCCACAAAAAAAACAGCTTCCATTGTCCCCAGTGTCCCTCCGAAACTAGCCTTTGCATTGGTGAATGCATGTACCACGTATCCATAAAGTAGTAGAAGTGGACTAGGCAGAATGAAGTTCAAATCAAAGCAGACACAGCCCCTCCCAGGGGGCAGTCCTCACTTAGCATAACCCATCCAGCCCTGCTCAGCAACTCCGTTCGTAGCAAGCAGTACAAACTCAAACAAAGAGGGGTGGGTGCTGCGTCTGTCAATGAACTTAGAGAAAAGGATTTTACGGTAAGTCAAAAAATCCTATTTTCTCAATTGTTCATTGACAGACGCAGCTTCTCATTCTTGACATGTGGGGGTGTCCCAAAGCAGTGTCACAATGAGGGGTGGGCAACAAGAACAACAGTACCCAACAAAACAGTTCTCCGGGAGGTGCCAGACGCGCCTCATACCACAGCCTGCAAAACTTTGCGGCTGAAAGCAGCATCAGAAGAAGCTGCAACATCAACTCTGTAAAACTTGGAAAAGGTGTGCACCGGGGTCCAAGTGGCCTTGCACACCTGAGAAACCGACGTCTGGTGTCGGAAAGCCCAGGAAGTACTAATCTCCCTGGTAGAGTGAGCCATGAGGCTCCTGGCCCCGAACAGCATACGCACGGGTCGCCGTCTGACGTATCCAACGGGAAATGGTGGCCGACGAGGGGCCATCCACCGCGACAAAAAGCACATTGGACCTCTGAAACGAGGCCGTGGCTGCCAGATACACCCGCAAAGCCCTAACCACATCCAGGGAGTGCAAGGCAACCTCCTTAGCATGAGACAAGAAAGAGAGAAGGCGCCTCTAAATGCAGAAATTTTATTACAATCAGGGTAAAGCACAGGGTGGTTACACTCACAGATTTGAAGTAGTTAAAAAGCATGTCCGCACACTCGTCTGCGGATAGACATGGTGAAATAGCAGTGTAGTCTGAAGTCCTGCGGGTCTCTGTGTGTGCTGTGGTCCGAGGGAGAAGGCCCATCGATCGGGGCGACTGCCTGCAGTCGTTCTGTAGAATCAGTAGAATCCCCTTCGTGGCAGTTGAAATGGCTGGAAATGTCCCGGAGCCAGCGCGCACAGCGTCCCGAGTCACTGGTATGTGACGCGTTTCAGAGTATACAAAGCCTGCGACGTGGAAAGCAGGCGCACTCTTTCAGCGTCCTGAAGTCTGATGTGACG
>BLSH010319998.1:1096048-1112502 GCA_018402905.1 Glandirana rugosa | reverse complement strand
CGCGGATCTGAAGTGGTTAAAGATCACTTTAAGGGTCCATGCACATTGGGTTTAAAAAAAAAAAAAAAAAAAAAAAAAAAAAAAAAAATTTGGGTTACACGTACCTGCAAAAAAAAAAAAAACAAAAAAAAAAAAAAAAAATTTGGGTTACACGTACCTGGGAATTTCACTAGAAATTGGTGAAGTCTAGGCGCGATATCGGTTTAATGCCGAGGTCGCGCCTAGACTTTACGGGCCTCCTGCAGGTACCTGCAGGAGGTGACGCGTACGAGGGCGCGCGGGGGACCGCCGTCGCCGCCGCGCGCGCGCACGCGCGGCGTGCGACGCGCTCGCACGGGCGCCCAGCCCGCCTGAGCTACAGGCGGGCCTGGGCGGCTAGTGGAAGTCCTCGGAGTCTTGCCCCTTGGCGGCAACATTTGTGCCGCCAAGGAAAAAAAAAAAAAAAAAACAAAAAAAAAAAAAACGCCAGTCTTTTAAACTGACAGTGTGCATCAGGCCATACAGAGCATTTTTGTACAGGTGTTTAGTGTTTATTTTCCTGCCAGATAACTCCTCTCAAAAACGCAAACCAGAAGGATTTTTCTTCTGCCTCTAAACGATGAGGTTAACCACTTCAGCTCCAGAAGGATTTACCCCCTTCCTAACCTGGCCATTTGGCACTGTGTTGCTTTAACTGACAATTGTGTGGCCGTGCGACGCTGTACCCAAACAAAATTGACGTCCTTTTTCCCCACAAATAGAGATTTCTTTCGGTGGTATTTAATCACCTCTGCATTTTTTATTTTTTGCGCTATAAACAAAATAAGAGCGACAATTTAAAAAAAAAAAAAAAAATGAATATTTTTTACATTTTGCTATAATAAATATCCAAAAAAAATGTTTAAAAAAAAACAAATTTCTTCATGATTTAGGCTGATCTATAGTCTCCTACATATTTTTGTTAAAAAAAATTCCAATAAACGTATATTGATTTGCACAAAAGTTATAGCGACTACAAAATAGGGGATGCATTTTTGGCATATTTATTGCTTTATTTTTTACTAGTAATGGCGGCGATCACGATTTTTAGCTGGACTGCGACATTGCGGCGGACAGATTGGACACTTTTTTGGGACCACTGGACATTTATACAGCGATTAGAGCTAAAAAAAAAAAGCCACTGATTACTGTGTAAATATCACTGGCAGGGAAGGGGTTAACACTAATGGTGATCAAGGGGTTAAATGTGTTTCCCGCTAGGTGTTTCTAACTGTATGGGGGCTGGGCTGACTGGAGGAGGAGAGAGATTGCTGTTCCCATTCACTGGGAACAGACAATCTCACTCGACTCCCCTGACAGAACGGAGATCTGCTTTGTTTACACTCACATATCTCCGTTCTGTCTCTCTTTGGAGCGATCGTGGGTGGCCGGCAGACAGAGTTCGCCCCACACTGCTGATTGGCTCTCCCGGTTGGCAGTGAGCGCGTGGCCACAGTGGCTCATTCCTGCCACTCTGCCGCAGTAAAATGACGGCGAGCCATTGTTTGGTAGTTATAATATGTCTCTAAACGTCCTAATGTGCATGGACACAGGATAATATTGAGCTGCTTCTACATGCAAAATACAATGTTGAAACATAAGTTTAGGACTGTGAATACCTTAGGCAAGTTTTAATTCAACATATTTATCTAGGAAGAAACCAAGAACAAGAAGGTGTGGGAGGTGGTAGAAGGATAGCAAAATCAATGTTTACTTTAGAATGGACGCTGCCTGTAAGAAAGTGGAAGAGAACCGTTGTTTACCTATATGTATGAATCCATCTTCATCTATTTTCAACGCTTCTGGAAGATTATTAACCTTCTGGAAAAAACAATGTGTCTGCATGATTAATATAGCCAGTATTACAAGTAAAACCATTTTAGATATATTTTCATTTGATATGTCAGATTTTGATTCAGAGTTTAATAAACAAACTTTCAACTCTGCAGTCGGAGGGTATTCCTCACTGGATGTGGTTTAGGTAGATTTTTTAGATGTAGTTCTGCATACCACAGGACTTAGTTGTTGGTAAATGTAGCTGCTGTTATGCAAAATATGAAGTAAAATTCCAGCAGTCAAGTAACATTACAGCAGTAGTGGCTCCCACAATAAAATAAAATAATCCTCTGTAAATTTGTTAAAAGAATCTGGATGTTTATTGTTGTTGTGTTTATATTTAAAGAGGAACTGCAGTCTGCTCACATAATTTGTATCTTTGCCATTCTGAAGCTTCCCTCCCACCACTTTGCATATTATTTTATATATACTGTGATCCTGTACTTGCCAAATCTGCTGCAGAAATCTCCCTCCACTGAGTCTGGCTGCAATCATTTTAACTGTGGGCAGCTGAAGCTGCTGCCTGTTTACTTCCTAGACTTACACAGAAACAGAGGCACACCTCCAGCTCTGCAGCTCTCATTGGCCCTCTTATGACTAATCCCCCTCCCTTCCTGGCAAACTCTCATGAGAATGAGAGAGAGAGCTGTGCATGATGTCAAGCGCCTAGGCTTTTTTTCCAGATAAGAAACAGGAAGTGGGCTGTATAAGGTATTTACCGGCAGAAAAAAAATGTTTTACTATCCAAAGTTAAAACAACAAGGGCAGAAGATAGATGGAAAGATGAAAAAATGACTGAAGTTCCACTTTAATGTTTTGTATGGATGATGGTAGACTGCACACTAGCCTGTATATGTGGTAACCTTGTAGTAATGCACTTTACTGATGTAGCAATAGTTCCAGACACAATCAGACATTTCATATACTCATACACACACACTGAGCATTTCATATATACAAAACCTATAGTAAGCTAAACAAATTGTAAAACTGACAGGTTTTACAAATGTGATGTTAATCGGAAATTTAAACTGAGCGTGGCTAAAATGAGAATCACAATTTTTTTGCTTAGAAAAGATCATGATTCTTGAGGTGTAACATCATCTTTCACATTAAACAAAATAATTGGGCTAACTTTATGGTCTAGTTTTTTTTTTTTTTTAATTCATTACAGTGTATTTTTTCCAAAAAATTGTTTTAAAGACCATGTGACAAAATATTGCAATGACCACCATTTTATTCTCTATGGCAGGGGTCTCAAACTGGCGGCCCTCCAGCTGTTGCAAAATGACAAATCCCATGAGCCATTGCAAGGCTGACAGTTACATGCATGACTCCCACAGGCAGAGACATGATGGGACCTGCTAAAAAATATATATGTTTGGGGGTTCCAAGTCATTTTCTAGTACAAAATACTCATTTTAACTTGTAAGTAACAAGTGTCAGAAAAAGGTTTAGTCTTCAAGTGGTTAAACTGACCTCATTTACAGACCAACGTTCATTCCTCTGATATAAAAGAACTAAATGTTACTTTGTTTCTCTTCATCTCCGCCTAAGCAATGTTTTGATAACCTTGGCAGGCTGCCCGATTTCTTTTTTTTTTTTTCTTGACAGCTGTCACCTGTCGGCTTGAGCAGAGAACTCTGCACTGAATCAAGGAGATGTGGTTTTAAGATGGGGGGGGTTGAATCACGATCTCTATTCTTTTACGATTAATCATGCAGCTCTAGTGCACATTAAATAAACAAGAATAAGCGTGGGTTATAACAAGCAACGCTTAAAAAAAAAAAAGTCTTAATGGGCAGTATGTACAGGAGGGGGGAGTTTGGGGGGGGGGGGGGTTAAAGCAGGCAGTATGTGTATGAGAAGCATACAGAGGTTATGACACAGTGCAGGTATGTGCGCGGGAAAAGTGCAATGGGTATGACATAGGATAGTATGTGCAAGAAAGGAGTGTAGATGATATGACAGGGGCAGTATGTACAGGAGGGGAGAGCAGAGGGCACATTATGTATAAGAGAGAAGTATGCAAGGGTATGACAGCAGACATTATTTATAGGGAAAAAAAAAAAAAAAAGAAGGATTGCTGATTGTATGATGGGAGGCAATATGAGCTAGTGTGCCAGGGGAAAAATATGCAGGAGGGGAGTGCCCAGTGCAAGACTGGAGGTAATATGTGCAAAAGAGAAGTGCAGAGATGAAAATGTGTGCTGGAAAAGAGTGTACAGGGAGAAAGTATGATGTGGGGTGTGGAGGGTATCACAATGCGCAGTATGTACAAGAGAGACATTTGGAGTGTATAAATAGAGAGTATGTGCCATGGAGGTGCCCAAAGGTATGACTGGCCAATATGTGCAGAAGTGTGTGAAGGGTCTGACGGCAGTTGGTACGCTAGGAGTGTACTCTACACACACATGGGGGAGGGTGAGCCGCTCAGGTGAACTGATAATCACCTTACCTCCAGGAGCACGTCCAGTCCGCAAACTGTGCAGTAGTCCAATCCACAAAGAGTTTTGACGGCACTCAATATAAGTGAAGCATAAATGACGATTTTTATTGAAAATTCCAAGATTTCAAGATAACATCCACATATTCAATGAACAGGAACATACAAGGAATGGCAAAATGAGCAGTAGGATTAACACGTTTCACAAGCCTCTGTTCGCTTAGTTATAATCTTTACTTCTATTGAGTGCCGTCAAAACTCTTTGTGGATTGGACGCAGTTTGAAGAGTATGACAGCAACAGGTACTCTTTTGACTCACAAATTGCTGTCACGGGTCTTTGCATAATTATTAAAAAGAACACTAGCCATTCAGGTGAATGACAGGGGTGGAGAAATGTGCCCCATAAAGTATTTGACACCCACTTATATCAATAATCCATATATATAATCCATATCATATTGGATTATGCTCTAGTTTCCATCACTGTAAACATAGGAAACACCCAAGAGGGGTTCTGGTGCACTGTATTTGACTCCGGTCACAGCAGTGAAGGTGAAAAAGACATTTCACAGGACTTTTCAATAGTCACCAGAACACACCAGAGATGCCCACTCTCCTCTTTCATTTTTATATTGAAACCCCTATTACGGTGTGTAAGGTCAATCCTAATGTTATTGGAGGTCGGAAAACACAACAAAAAGTGGCCTCTTATGGAGTTGCTCTATTACAGTATTTTAACAAGCTGGCTTTACAATCTCTCCTTCAGGAAACCTATTCTAAACTTTCAAAATACAAAATGATTTTAATACATTTGGAAGCATTAAGCAATTATTCCCCACCTTTTGCCAAATTCAATTTTACTTTTAAGTGGAAAATTGGATAGCTTTGGGTATTACCCCAATTAATAAAGATATCTTTAGGGAAAAACATCCAACTTCTCCTCTTGACAATTTGAAGTGATCTTCAAAGGAGGAAGGCATTCACACATACATGGTTTGTGGGAAATAATGTAATCAAAACCGAACCCCCCCCCATTGCAAATGCTAGATCTTCCCCAAATCCTTTTAAATCACATTCTCCCTTCCTTTTTAAGAATGGTGAGTTTGTCCAGTTTTTGTGGGCAGACCAGACTCCAAGAATAACTAATGTAGTTTTATTTTGGCAGAAACGCAGGGGAGGTATTGGCCTACCCAACCCCACTTTAACCTTTCTCTTTCTCTATTCTGCTACTGACCACCTATATGACAATCTTTCCCCTGTCCTGACCTGGCCACCTCTGCCTACAACAGTTCACTCGTCATCACTGGACGCACTTGCTCCTCTAACTACACACAGAATCAGCCCCCGACCGTTACAACCCTAGCAAACTGACAACACTAGAAGTCTCAAAAGACATTGCCGTGCCCTTGAACAACTGTGGCGTAAAACCAAATGCCTGCAGGACTTTACCCTATATAAATCTGCCCTCCTAAGGTACAATTCTTCACAAACTCACTCACTGCCCAAAAGATTGACAATCACTTCAAAGACCAGATTGATGCAATACGTGAGGACACCTCCACTGTGCATACATCTTCCCCACGCCCAGTCAACACTCTCCTCTTTTGAACTGCTACTACTGAAGAGTTTACAAAGCATTTCTCAGATGCCCAATTGTCCCCTGGATCCTGTTCCCTCACAACAACTATGTTCACCCTCTTATTCTATTCTATGCTCCCTCACTCACATCTTCAATCTCTCCCTCATTAGCGGCACCTTCCCCTCCCCTCTAAAACATGCGCAGATCACTCCCATACTTTAAAAGTCCTCACTGAACCCCACCAACCTGAACAATTTAAGACCCATCTCATTGCTCCCATTCACCTCAACTTCTAGAACACTTAGTCTACAACCCTCTTAGCTCCTACCTGAAAATAACCTTCTTGACCCCTTACAGTCTGGCTTTCGCTCGCTCGCTACCTTACTAAAACTCATTAATGATTTACTAAGTGCTAAAACCAATGGCCACTACTCCATACTTCTGCTGCTTAACCTCTCTGTGGCCTTTGATACTGTTGACCACCGGCTCCTTCTCAATAAACTCTGTTCCCTTGGCCTCCAAGATTCTGCTCTATCATGGTTCTCCTCCTACCTATCACAGCACTCCTTCAGTGTTGCCTACAACTCTGTCTCCTCCTCTCCATTGCCCCTTTCTGTGGAGCCCCGGCTCTGTTCTTGGACCCCTTCTCTTCTCTATCAACACCTCCTCCCATGGTCACTTGATAACCGCCCACGGCTTCAAATACCATCTATATGCCGATGACACCCAAATCTGTCTACTCCTCACCTTACTCCTTCAGTCTCCTCTCGCAATACTAACTTACTGACATATCAGCATGGATGTCACACCACTTCCTTAAAGAAAATCTCTGTAAAAGCGAGCTGGTAATATTACCCCCGCCCATGCCCCCCCTCCATGACTCTGCAGTCAAAATCAATAATGCAACCATCAATCCCTCCCCTCATGCCAGGGTACTAGGTGTAAACTTAGACTCCGACCTGTCCTTTCAGCCCCAAATCCAATCGCTGTCGAAAGCTTGTAAACTTCCCCTCTGTAACATCTCTAAAATAAGCCCCTTTTTAACAAATGAAACCACAAAACTACTCATTCACTAACTTGTTATCTCTCACCTTGACTATTGCAACTCCCTTCTCATTGGCCTACCTCTCCATAGGCTATCCCCTCTTTAGTCTATCATGAATGCTGCTGCCAGACGTATCCACCTTACCAACCGCTCAATGTCTGCCACCCCTGTCCGCCAATTCCTACACCGGCTTCCGATCGCCTAGCGAATTAAATTCAAAATACTAACCACGACATACAAAGCCATTCAGAACTCTGCCCTGAGCTACATCACAAATCTTGTATTCAAATATCACCCAAACCGTCCTCTCCTCTCCTCCCAAGATCTCCTCCTCCCATGCTCATCTCCAGGATTTCTCCAGAGCCTCTCCCATCCACTGGAACGCTCTACCTCAACCTGTCCGGCTATCTCCTACTCTAGCTACCTTCAGGCAATCTCTGAAAACTCATCTCTTCAGGGAAGCCTATCACGCCTCCAATTAATCTTTTACCACTTCCATCAGCTCATTCCCCACAGTTACAACCTTTTTTACCACCTGCCCCACCCTACTAGATTGTAAGCTCTTCTGAGCAGGGCCCTATTAATCCTCTTGTATTTTATTGTATTGTACCTGTATTGTCTCCCTTTTATATTTTAGAGTGCGACGTAAACGGTTGGCGTTATATAAATTCTGTATAATACTACAATATCACCAAGCTGCATACCTGTCAAGGAACAAAGATTTGTGCAAACATGCATCAGTCAAGGGTTGGGTGGCTCTGGAACAAGAAATGTCGCTGCTTCCTCTCTAGGCACTTCTGAAGCTCCCCACAGCTAGTCATGTAATCATTAAAACCACCCTTCAGGCTGGGTTCACACCATTGCGAATTGGATGCAATAGCAGGAGATTTTAATTGGCTCTCTATGGAGCCAGTTCAGATGTGCGATTTGCACAAAAACGCTGTGCGACTTTTGGTCCGTTTCGGGTCCAAATCCAGCCCAAAATTCGGGCTGAAATCGGACCTGAAACTGTGAACCAGAAAGCACCGGACCCCTGCTGTGAGCCGCATGTGGTTCATATGTGAACCCAGCCTCAAATATGCCTATATATATTTTAACTGGTAACCTAGATATCTCCTGGGTTTACATGATCCACGGTCTCCACCCTGTCCTCCATAACCAAGACTTCCTTCCCCGGGAACGATGGAAAATGCAGAAATAAAAACGGTGGTTGGTCTTCCAATCTTGCTCTGGCAAGCTATGCAAGCAGTACATTCTCTTCTTTTCCTGAGGTCCCCTCCATCAGACCTTCTGCGGTGCACATTTGAAACTATTGGTAAGGATACCACCCCCCCCAGCATGTCCTCTATTTCCTACGCCACTTTGCTGCCTCTTTTTATTTAGGTAGGAGAAAGACCTTAACCAACAATTCACTTCAGAATAATGGGATTATGTGTTGCATTTTGCACATACATCCTATATTTTAAGTAGAATTCATGAGTCTAGATACAAGCTTTGACCAGGTGGTACAGGGTTCCTGCAAGACTACACTGAATGTTCCTCAAAGGCAACACTAACCGTTGGAGATACCATAAGGCTAGCTTTCGATTGTATTTTTGTCTTGTCCACTGGTTCGGCCCTTTTGGCAAGAGGCGAATGGTGTCATACAGGAAATCACTAGGGCAGGCCCAAGTTATAACCCTGCAACTTGTCGTCTTCATTTAAAGTGGATGTAAACCCGATTCATGAAATTTGAGCTGGGCACATAAATCTGCAGTGTTTTCTCATCTTTCTTCAAAGCACTAAGTCCCGTGTCTTTCTTCTGCTCCGTTCTTCTGTTATCAGCATGATAACTTCTGACAAGTACTCCGTCAACTGTGATAAAACCAGGCAGATTCTTTTTAGGAAGGTTGCTATAAATAGATTAGCAGAGAGCTAAACTATTCACAGAACAGCTCAGAGTCTCTGAATATGTGGGGTGGGGGTGTGTGCCTTCCCTCCAATCAGCTGTCTTGGCTGTATGTCCAGACTTCACTCAGAGTGCTGAACAAGAAGAGAAAATCTGTAACAATCTGCAAGCAGACATACAAGTAAAAATTATGTAGGGTGATTTGTTTCATCCCTGTGTCATCATCTGAGGCTGTTCACTTCACTGGGTATATGTGAGGGTTTACATCCACTTTAAGTCCTCTCTCAAAGACACAATTTAGATACTCCCTGTTTCACTTAGTAAATTCTGCTAAACCATGTACACTGGTTATATGAAAGGATACCACCCTTCTCGGTAGGATAATGGGTCAAGTTGGTAAATGACTAGAAATTAGCCAAATACCTGGTTTCGATCCATGGAGGTTGGACTGAACGCATCTAGTTCTTTTTAAGTGGCACTGATAGGCACTCAGATGGCACTGGGCACTGATAGGTGGCATTGATAGGTGGGCACTGGTACACACTGATAGGGGCACTGGTGGGCAGATGCACTAATAGGGGCCCATTCCCTGGTGGTCTAGGGTGGCATCTGAAGGTGGCACTGAGTGCCATCCATATTGGGCTCTGTGACCCTTACCTAGTGGTCTAGGGTGGTCTCCCTGGTGGTCCAGATCGGCTCCCTGGTGGTCTAGTGTGGCGATCCTAGGGGGGGGGGGTTGTGCTGATAAACCATCAGCACAAACCCCCCTTGTCAGGAGAGCAGCCGATCGGCCCTCCTCTACTCAGGTCTGCAGACTCGAGCACAAGAAAAGCCGATAAACTGCTTTCCTGTGTTACACTGTGATCCAGCCGTGATTGGTCACGGCTGATCACATGGTAAAGTGCTTCCGGTGGAAGCGCTTTACCGAGATCGGTAATGCGGGGGTCAGACTGATCCCCCACACCAATGAACGCCGCAATGCGCGCCCCCCCAGGAGCGCGCCGACATGTTATCCTGAGGACGTCATATGACGCCCAGTCAGGATAGCTAAACCACTTCCCGGCCGTCAATCTCCACTTCTCAAAAGAGAATAAATTCAGTTCCTCTAATCTATCCTCATAACTGAGCTCCTCCATGCCTCTTACCAGTTTGGTTGCCCTTCTCTGCACTTTCTCCAGTTCCCCGATATCCTTTTTAAGAACCGGTGCTCAAAACTGAACCGCATATTCCAGATGAGGCCCTACTAATGATCTGTACAGGGGAAAAATTATATCTCTCTCTCTGGAGTCCATACCTCTTAATAAAAGAAAGGACTTTGCTCACTTTGAAAACCGCAGCTTGGCATTGCGTGCTATTATTAAGCTTATGATCTACCAAAACCCCCAGATCCTTCTACACCAGTGGTTCTCAACTCCTGTCCTCGGGACCCACTAACAGGCCAGGTTTTCAGGATAACTAAAATACATCACAGGTGATATAATTTGCTGCTCAGTGATTGCAGTATTCTAGTCTGCATCTCCCCAAGGTAATACTTAAAATCTGGCCTGTTGGTGGGTCCCGAGGACCGGAGTTGAGAACCACTATTCTACACCATTGATTCCCCCAGTTGTACTCCCCCTGGTATGTATGATGGATGCATTTTCTTAGCTCCCAAATGTATAACTTTACATTTATCAACATTAACCCTCATTTGCCACCTAGTTGCCCAATTAAACAGTGCATTGAGGTTGGCTTGAAAGTTGGAGACATCTGGTAAGGACATTATTCCCCTGCATAGCTTGGTGTCATCTGCAAAGATTAGGGAATATGGGTTCAAAGGGTAGTTTCTGCAGGGCAGAAATTCTCTCTCTCAATTAACATTTTATTTATCACAGGTACTTATATAACCACCGACAATTTACATACAATGCTTTACATATACAGTATATATATGCACACAGACACACACACACACTGAGAAAAATTATAACACTTTTGTGTTTTCCCCAACTTATCATGAGCTGAACTTAAAGATCTATGACTTTTGCTATGTACACAAAAGGCCTATTTCTCTCAAATATTGTGCACAAATCTGTCTAAATATAACACAGATTTAGCCTAGGTTCACATTGGAGTGATTTGTCATGCGATTTGAGAGAGTTCAAATCGCATGACAAGTCGCAGCCTATTGGCAGCAATGGATCTGTTCCAATCGGTGCGACAATTTGCAAAAGTATTTCCTGCACTACTTTTGCCGATTTCAGGAGCCACTTCAATAGACATCTGCGCATGAACCCGCACAGATGTCGATCAAGTAGCACCTGAAATTGCGCTAACCTTGCTACTTTGAAATCGCGCTACTTCAAGTGAAGTAGCAGCGATTTCAAAGTAGCATCAATGTGAACCAGGGCTCAGACAGATTTGTGAACAATATTTGAGAGAAATAGGCCTTTAATGTACATAGAAAAAGTCGTAGATCTTTAAGTTCAGCTCAAGGTAAAGAGAGGCATTTTGGGGCATATTGTTCATAATTTTGCTCAGTGTATATACAGTGTACACACCCTGGCAGAATTTATGATTTCTTGGCTATTTTTCAGAGAAAATGAATAACGGAAAAACTTTTTTTTCACTCATGGTTACCGTTTGGCTGAAGCCATTTACTATCATAATAAATTTAAATCATAATGACAAACTACCCAAATGACCCTGATCAAAAGTTTACATACTCCTGTTCTTAATACTGTGTATTGCCCCCTTTAATGACAGCTTGACGTCTTTTGTGGTATTTGTGGATGAGGCCCTTTTATCTTCTCAGGTGGTAAAGCTGCCCATTCCTCTTGGCAAAAAGCCTCCAGCTCCTGGAAATTCTTGGTCTGTCTTGCATGAACTGCACGTTTGAGATCTCCCCAGAGTGGCTCAGTGATATTGAGGTCGGGAGACTGAGACAGGCACTCCAGAACCTTCACTTTATTCTTCTGTAGCCAATGACAGGTCGACTTGGCCTTGTGTTTTGGATCATTGTCTTGTTGGAATGTCCAAGTACGTCCCATGCGCAGCTTTCTGGCTGATGAATGCAAATGTTCCTCCAGTATTTTTTGATAACATACTGCATTCATCTTGCCATCAATTTTGACCAAATTTCCTGTGCATTTGTAGCTCACACATCCCCAAAACATCAGCGATCCACCTCCGTGTTTCAGTCTAGGTTCACATTGGAGAGATTTGCCATGCGATTTGAAGGATCAAATCGCATGACAAGTCGCAGCCTTTTGGCAGCAATGGCACTTTCCAATCGGTGTGACACAGATTTTTCAGCGTCGCACCGATTTGCAAAAGTAGTTCCTGCACTACTTTTGCCGATTTCAGGTGCGACTTCAATATATATCGGTGCATGAAGCCACACAGATGTCTATCAAGTAACACCTGAAATCGCGCTGACCTTGCTATTTTGAAATCGCGCTACGTCAAGTGAAGTAGCATCAATGTGAACCAGGGCTCACAGTAGGAATGGTGTACTTTCATCATAGGCCTTGTTGACTCCTCTCCAAACGTAGCGTTTATGGTTGTGGCCAAAAAGCTCAATTTTGGTCTCATCACTCCAAATGACTTTGTGCCAGAAGGTTTGAGGCTTGTCTCTGTTCTGTTTGGCGCATTGTAAGCGGGATACTTTGAGGCATTTGCGTAGTAATGGCTTTCTTCAGGCGACTCAACCATGCAGCCCATCTTTCAAGTGCCTCCTTATTGTGCATCTTGTCTGCTTAGGTGAGCGGTGTGGCTGGGAGGAGGAGGCCGCCGGCGCCATCTTGATGGTCGGTCTAGTGAGCGCGTCCCGGATGTTTTTTGTCTTCATCTTCGCCTTAGAGCCTGATAAGACCATCCTCGGGTGCCAGAAATGTCGGCGCCTTCTAGAGATGGTCACTGGCGGGTATGTGGTAGCCTGTAGTTAGAGGTGTCCGGCGGTTGTGTCCTCGGCGGTACGGAGCTTCACTCAGGCATGTCTGTCCGGGAGAACCTCGTGCATGCGCCCCCCCCTTATTGTGCATCTTGAAACAGCCACACCACGTTTTCAGAGAGTCCTGTATTTCACCTGAAGTTATTTGTGGGTTTTTCTTTGCATCCCGAACAATTTTCATGGCAGTTGTGGCAGAAATTTTAGTTGGTGTACCCGACTGTGGTTTGGTTTCAACAGAACCCCTCATTTTACACTGCTGATTGGCATTCTCAATTCCTTGCATATCTTTTTATATCCCTTCCCTGTTTTATACAGTTCAACTACCTTTTCCCGCAGATCCTTTGACAATTCTTTTACTTTCGCCATGACTCAGAATCCACAAATATCAGTGCAGCACTTGATGAAAGATACAAGGGTCTGTCAGGAGTCAGCAAACAGATCACAGTTGAGGATGGTTACCTTTAATAGCCATTCAAACCCCTTTGTGTCAAATTTTGTGCACGTTATCAGGCCAAAATCACCAGGGTATGTAAACTTTTGATCAGTGTTATTTGGGTAGTTTCTGTTGTCGTTATGATTTAAAAAGAGTAAACACAGTTGACTGATAATAAATGGCTTCAGCCATACACTAACCATGAGTGAAAGAAATGTTTTTGTGTTATCATTCATATTCTTTGAAAAATGGCCAAGAAATCATACATTTTGCCAGAGTATGTAAACACATGAGCACAACTGTAAAAAGGCCTGGACATGATTGCAGGATCCTATCTATGGTAAAGAAAAACCCATTCACAACATCTAGACAATTGAAGGACACTCTCCAGGAGGTGGGCATATCATTGTCAAAGTCTACAATCAAGAGAAGACGTCACAATAGCAAATAGCATAGTGCGGGCAATTAAGTCCGCACGAACGAATGCCCTGGGTCTCTCCGGAGTGAACGGCACGCGGCGCGACCCCGCTCAAAAGGGCGGGATGACGTCACCCGTCGTACCTCCCCCAGCGGGTGTGTCCGAACGGACTGAGGACCGCTCGGACAAAAAGCTCGCCCAACAAGGAGCAACCAAGACGGCCATAAGTTCGAGGCAGCGAGCTCCAGTGGAGCCTACCCGCCGGGTGGCGCCTAATGTCCCCAGAAGAGGAAGCACAGGCGACCCCTAGAGGTAAATGATGGAAATGAGCATGTTAAACTGTGGGTGCAAAGCCAGAGCATGGACAAGTAAACATGAATAAATGTAAATGTAAATTGTTGGAGCAAGCTTTTTGTCTGAGCGGTCCTCCGTCCGTTTGGAAACACCCGCCAGCGGAGGTATAACGCGTGACGTCATCCCGCCCTTTTGAGCGGGGTTGCGCCGCGCGCCGTTCACTCCGGAGAGACCCAGGGCGTTCGTTCATGCGGACTTAATTGTCCGCACTATGCGAATGGCCAGCACCGGTTAGCGTTCTTTCGGATTGGCTGCCGTGGACATTATGTTCTATTTATAGTCAGGTCAGTACCCAGCTGCCTTTATGCAGCCCGGATCTACACTGACCGCATGGACCAGGTAATGCAATGTTAAGATCTATATACCCTCTGTCCCTTGACTAGTGCCTTGGTACCTTCAATCCCATTTCTAATTAGCATGCGGTTGGTAGGCTGTTTGTTTGTTTCTTATACTTGCCACCGCTATAACAGGACTTCGTATAAAATTACTTTTTTACAACTGATGGTACTTGAGTTTTGGTACCCTCACATAACCCTTACTAGGGAATGTGTTGTTACCACTCTTTGTTTAATTAGGTACTATATGGCACAATTCAAGGCACTCTATCTCTTGCTTACATACTCTTCAAATTTTTCAACAAAGGCATACATTGTATACTGCATATATATATTCCTACATTTCTTTTTTCTTTTTAGTACATACACACGCCTTGTGGGGGTAGGCTGGCACAGCCACCCTGGGCCTCTTGTGGTCGCATAATATCACTTGCTCCCCCCTCTTGAGGAACTCGCACCCCCTGCGGTCGTCTAGATCCCTTTTTCCAGACCTACATGGGCTGACATCTGTTTGGTTGTTGGGTGCCACCAGCTTACATGTAAGTGTGTCACGCATTCTTTTGATGAACGCTCATTTACTCAGTTTACTTTATAGTTTATCTCTGCAATATGTTTACACAAAACAATGCTATATTCATATACAATTTGATCTTTCACAGACAGCTTACCCTTGCTGCACTTTGATGCTCTTTATCCCCTGAAGAAGGATTAACCAAAACATGTTGGGATGTTTGTGATATTGCCCTTGGACCCTGCCATCAACAGTGGTTATTCCGATGTGCAAATCCCAAATGCATCAAGTCTAACTGCTCTTATGCTGATGTAATTGTGGTACTCTGTATTTTATATTTTATATCGTGCTATTGGTAACTATGCCTATATGTATCTTTGCAATATGAAGAAACATGTATTACTTTGTTGGCTTATTTTGCCTCTTTTTTACTAATACTATTTTTTTGTATGACCTAACTGTATATATACACACACACACACACACACACACACCCTTGAATTTTCCGCATTTTGTCATGTTACAACAAAAAACAAATGTATTTTATTGGGATTTTATGTGATAGACCAACATAAAGTGGCATATAAATTTGTGAAGAGGAAGGAAAATGATAAATGGTTTTCAAACTTTTTTACAAATAAATATCTGGAATGTGTGGCGTGCATTTGTATTCAGTCCTCTTTACTCTGATACCCCTAACTAAAATCTAGTGAACCCAATTGCCTTCACAAGTCACCTAATTAGTAAGTAGAGTCCACCTGTGTGTAATTTAACCTCAGTATAAATACAGCTGTTCCGTGAAGCCCACAGAGGTTTGTTAGACAACAAACAGCACAATGAAGGCCAAGGAACACACCAGACATGTCAGGGATAACATTGTGGAGAAGTTTAAAGCAGGGTTAGGGTATAAAACGGAGCACTGTTCAATCCATCATCCAAAAAATGGAAAGCGTATGGCACAACTGCAAGTCTACCAAGACATGGCTGTCCACCTAAACCGACAGGCCGGGCAAGGGGAGAATTAATAAGAGAATCAGCCAAGAGGCCCATGGTAATCCTGGAGAAGCTGCAGAGATCCACAGCTCAGGTGGGAGAATCTGTCCACAGGACAACTATTAGTTGTGCATTACAGAGATCTGGCCTTTATGAAAGAGTGGCAAGAAAGCCACTGTTGAAAGAAAGCCATAAGAAGTCCTGTTTGCAGTTTGGGAGAAGCCATGTGGGGGACACAGCAAACATGTGGAAGAAGGTGCTCTGGCCTAAAAGCAAAAAATTGATTTTTTGTATAACTTACCGTAAAATCCTTTTCTCTGAGTTCACTGACAGACGCAGCATTCTTATGACACATGGGGTTATGCTCATCCTACTAGGAGTAGACTAGGCAAAAACAAACAAAAGCGTAGGTTGGCCCCTCCCAGGGGGCCGTCCTCACCTCAGCATATAATCCCCCTGCTCTGCATAGCACATCAGTTCGTAACAAGCTGTACAAAACCAACGCAGAGGGGTGGGTGCTGCGTCTGTCAGTGAACTCAGAGAAAAGGATTTTACGGTAAGTTATACAAAAAATCAATTTTTCTCTTCCGTTCACGGACAGACGCAGCATTCTTATGACCTTACGACGCAGACAGGCACTTGCCTTCTCTTTTTAACTAAAAAACA
>BLSH010319998.1:1055689-1091661 GCA_018402905.1 Glandirana rugosa | reverse complement strand
AAAAACCCCTACAGAGATGGTCGAAACGTGTAGATCTCTCTTTAAAAATGGTTAAGGAGATACGTTTTTTCGAGTTCGAGACAGTCTAACCTACCTCTCGCAGACACTTGTCAGTAAAAGCTCAAAACGGTGTCTAAGAGTAAACCTAAATCCAGACCTGAAACAGAGACCGACATACAAATCAGAAACCGACATACAAACCCCAACAACAGGACGACCTCCCACTTGGAGACGGGGTCAGAGTTCAGAAAACGTCTGATTGTCCAAAGGATTCTAAAGGGACATAAACCACGGTAGGTAGAAGGGTAATTGACTAGTCGAAGGGACAGGGACGAATTGCCCTTCAGCCTGAACACACCATCCCCACCGTGAAGAATGGTGGTGACAGCATTATGTTATGGGGATGCTTTTCTTCAGCAGGGACAGGGAAGCTGATCAGTTAATGGGAAGATGGATGGCACCAAATACAGGGAAATCTTAGGAAACCTGTTAGTCTGCAAAAGACTTGAGACTGGGGCAGAGGTTCACCCTCCAGCAGGACAACAACCCCAAACATACAGCCAAAGACTAAACATACAGCCAGAGACAAAGTCCAGACCTAAATCCAAATGAGAATCTGTGGCAAAACTCGAAAATGACTGTTCACAGACGCTCTCCATCCAATCTGACAGAGCTTGAGCTTTTTTGCATAGAGGAATTGGTAAAAATTTCTCTCTAGATGTGCAAAGCTGGTAGAGACATCCCCAAAAAGCCTTGCAGCTGTAATTGCAGCGAAAGGTGGTTCTACAAAGTATTGACTCAGGGGGGCTTCCTTCCACTTCACAATTATGCGCCACTTTGTGTTGGTCAAACACATAAAATACCAATAAAATACATATACGATTTTGGTTGTAACATGACAAAATGTGGAAAATTTCAATTGGTATGAATACTTTTTCAAGGCACTGTATACATATATTTATATTACATTCATATCAGTCCCCGTCCTCAAGGAGCCTACAGTGTAAGGTCCCTAAATCACATTCATTTTAGACAGGAGCCAATTAACCTACCAGCATGCAATTTTCCTGCAGCTGTGGTTTTAAAAAGGTTTAGGTACCTTTTTCCTGTGTTTCCCGCAGGTACAGCAGCCAAGTGAATGGGCTGCTGTGCTCCCGCAAACACAGAGGTGTGAACCAAGCCTATTAAACCTACACACTGTATGTCTGAGCTAAGTGTGCAATGTCTACAGAGAGAACATTGAGACCAACATGAAACTTGTGAGCTTGGAGTGTGTTGACTGCAGACTGAGGAGTCTGGGAATGGAGGCTGAAGTTTGCGTGTGCTGCAGGAAGGAAACAGCAGGAAGGAACCAATATGTGCATGCTGGGGGTGGGATCTCACTGAGGGAGAGCAATTGGTTTGCTGGAGGTGTGATGTCACTGGGGAGGGACTAGGAAGCTTCTGAATTTACCAGAAGCAAAATAAGAGTATAGTTTAGAAATTATACAATAAAGGAAGGACATCTGTGGCTTGTATATAGTTATAGCCCCATCACTTAAAAGCACACCTTAGACACCCCACTATAACAGCTTTGGAGCATGCGGTCTAAATGTACCAGTTAAGAAAGGTTCCAAGTCCTCACACATCACGTTTGTGGTGATTACACTTAAATTACCACAACTGACAATAACTTGGCACCACGTTATTCTTCTTAATATACCTTTTCAACATTTTATGCACAATATTAGCCATATATTACTAACCTCTGCTGGTAAAGCTTGGACAGTGGTGTTAAACAGCTTGTCACCTGGATGTTCTATGTTTCCACTCCTGAATAGATAACTAAAAAAAGAAAAAATATTGTTTTAGTAGGTCATTCATTTTTATCCCTACTATTTTGCAGTTCACTAGAATTTGAGTGGCCATACGTGGATAGTGGTTTAACACTATCCACAGAACACAGCAATATACACTCACCGGCCACTCTATTAGGTACACCTGTTCAATTGCTTGGTAACACAAATTGTTAATCAGCCAATCACCTGGCAGCAACTCAATGCATTTAGGCATCTAGAAGTGGTGAAGAGGACTTGCTGAAGTTCAAACCAAGCATCAGAATGGGGAAGAAATGGGATTTAAGTGATTTTGAACATGGCACAGTTGTTGGTGCAAGACAGGCTGGTCTGAGTATTTAAAAAACTGCTGATCTACTGGGATTTTCACGCACAACCACCTCTAGGGTTTACAGAGAATGGTCCAAAATAAGAGAAACTATCCAGTGAGTGGCAGTTGTGTGGACGAAAATGCCTTGTTGATGTCAAAGGAGAATGGGCAGACTGGTTCCAGATGATAGAAAGGCAACAGTAACTCGAATAACCACTCATTACAACTAAGGTATGCAGAATACCATCTCTGAATGCACATCACATCAAACTTTGAAGGAGATGGTCTACAGCAACAGACCACACAGGGTGCCACTCCTGTCAGCTAAGAACAGGAAACTGAGGCTATAATTCGCACAGGCTCACCAAAATTGGACAGCAGAAGATTGGAAAAACGTTGCCTGGTCTGATGAGTCTCGATTTTAGCTGCAACATTTAGATGTTAGGGTCAGAATTTGGCGTAAACAACATAAAAGCATGGATCCATCCTGCCTTGTATCAATGGTTCAGGCTGATGGTGGTGTAATGGTGTGGGGAATATTTTCTTGGCACACTTTGGGCCTCTTAGTACCAACTGAGCATCGTTTAAACGCCGCGGCCTACCTGAGTATCGTTGCTGACCATGTCCAACCGTTTATGACTACAGTGTACCCATCTTCTGATGGCTCCTTCCAAAAGGATAATGCACCATGGCACACAGCTCAAATCATCTCAAACTGGTTTCTTGAGCATGATAATGAGTTCACTGTACTCCAATGGCCTTCACAGTCACCAGATCTCATTGCAACAGAGAACCTTTGGGATGTGGTGGAACGGGAGATTCACATCATGGATGTGCAGTTGACAAATCAGCAGCAAGTTTGTGATGCTATCATGTCAATATCGACCAAAATCTCAGAGGAATGTTTCCAACACGTTGTTGAATCTATGCCACAAAGAATTAAAGGGGTTGTAAACCCTCACGGTTTTTCACCTTAATGCAGTCTATGCATTAAGGTGAAAAACATTTTCTGTTGCAGCTGCCCCCCAGAGCCCCCCTCTTACTTACCTGAGCTCCATTGTTCCCACGCGGGGACGAGCCTAGCAGCTCCAGCCACGGGCTCCGGTCCTCATTGGATAGATTGATAGCAGGGGAGCCATTGGCTCCTGCTGCTGTCAATCAAGTCCAGTGACGCGGGAGCTGGGGCCGAGTCCTGCTGTCTGTGTCAATGGACGCAGCAGCAGGACACGGGAGCGCGCCCACACGAGTGCCCCCAGGGAAAGCGCTTCCCTGATGGGGCACTCGAGAAGAGGAAGAGCGAGGAGTGCCGTTGGGGGACCCCAGAAGAAGAGGATCAGGGCCACTCTGTGCAAAGCCCTTGCACAGAGGAGGTACGTATGACAGGTTTTTTTATTTTCTTAAAAAAACAAACCTTTAGTATCCCTTTAATGCAGTTCTGGAGCCAAAGGGGGGTCCAACTCTGTACTAGCAAGGTGTACCTAATAAAGTGGCCGGTGAGTGTATAGTCCACACTGCACCTGCATTTTACATTATGTTTACAAAGTGTGGTGTGGAAACTACAATGTCCTTCAAAGTGTTCTCAACACAACACTGCAGAGAAGTCTTCATTATAGAAGGTCATGTGACCTATCAAGGACATGGGACCAGTCCCCTACTTTAGGCACATGAACGGGTCTTCACTTGCTTCAGAATCTTAAAGCGTAACTCCACTTTTGTTGAGAAAAAACATTCCCATCTATGTATGTATATTGCAAGGATTATAATAACCTTTGCTGCAGATTCCTACCTTGTTATTCTGAAGAAATCCCTCTGTGTTTTTCTGTGCCTCTGTACTGTGTGGGTCTAATGGAAGTGGTATTCATAATTATCAGTCAGATGTGGCAGCTGTAGGGCACTAATGAGGAAATCTGCTGGACCTGCATCCCTTTAGACGTGTTCCTATTGGAAGTATCTCACCAAAAATGACATTTTTGTTGCAGAGGATGCCTGAAATCTGACTTGTATCTTAGGCAGACTTCTGGTAAAATCAGTGAGCCAATCATACAAGCAGGAAATTATGTTTCTGGGGAGTGGCCAGTACACATTCTGTGTACAGAACAACTGCAGGCAGCCATATTGCATTGCATTTATAGAAAATTACATTGGCTGCAGATTGAAAAGAAAAAGTCGTTTTTAATAACATTCAATTACAAAATAACTTTTATTGCAATTGTACACACTATATTATTTTTCTTTATTTTCTATTTTTTTTTCCCAACTAAAGTGGAGTTACCCTTTAAAGCCAAGTAGAAACCAGAGGTGTAAAGTGCACAATTTATAAATATGCGGGAAGATTTTTTTCCTTATAAAGCAAAGGGTTCATTGCAGCACAGCTAAATCGGAATATGACAGCTTTTTTTGAAAGAAAACGAATGAATAAAAGAGTACTTGGAAAAAAATATCCATGATTCACGCTATTTCACTATAGATGTCTAGGATTGCTCATGTATGGTTAAACTTTTACAAGGTGCAGCTAATTTCAAAATAGGGACTCATGCACACAGGACATTTGCTTTACTCTTCTGAATGCTAGAACTCCTGGCAGGAGAAAAGCAGCTTAAAAAATGCACTTAAAGATGCGTATTCCACACATGTTTTTGGCAAGTTTAATTGTATTTAGGCATGTTAAGTGTTTGATCATTGATGGATTCCATTGGCGAGAATATTTGTTTATTCTGGCCACTGGAATGTATTAATTCCCAAACACGTCTAAGTGTGTCTATGCGCATTTAGACACATTTACATGTTTATGTGTGCTCAGCGGGTTTTCTGTTCTTCAGCTCCTCTTCTGAGTGCACTTTTGATGCATTTTTTTGTTCAGCTTGTAAACAACTCCTATATGCAAACCTCTATATGTCCATAAACACATAAGTTAACATAGAGGTGCTTTTACAGGCTGAAAAGAAAACGTCAAATGCTTGTGAAAACAGCTTTTTTTTTTTCCAGTGTGTATGAGGCCTTACTTGTTATAATCTAGCAACGTAATATCACATTACTATATATTTTGACAGCACAATGAACTATAATCACATCAACACGGCCTATTTTAAAATGACCTGTGCCATACAGAAAGGACAAAGATGAAATTGCAATTCTACTATCATTACAACAAAATAGAGAACAAAAGAAATGCTGATTTGTTAAACAATTGAATTTACTGGCTTAAATGAATGACATAAACTACTACACCAAATGTCTTTGGTTGAGCACACTGGGACAAACTCAGCAGTTTGTCCAGAAAAAGCAAAAATTCCAAACCTCCATCCTAGCAAGAATATTTACATAACTTGAAATCGTTGTGTAGGTACTGTATAGATCTGCTTTAATCCTGGCGCTATGTGAAGTCCATGTCTACTTGAAAAAACATTCCTTTGACGGGGGTCATTGGTATCAAGTATGTGCAATGTTAGTTCCTCATTTGTACAATTGTGTAAAGAACAACAGCTTCTGATGAAAAGCCACCATCTCATCTTCCACTGGTAGCAGAACCTTTCGATTTCTACTGCTCTACATCATTCAGTCTTAAAAATACTCCTTTACACAAGTAATTTATTCACACACAGACATCCACTATTTTTTTACAGCTGCGTTTTTGAGCGTTTTTTGCAGCTCTCCATGTTATTCAATGGCCCCATACAAACGCTGACGTTTTTTGCGCTGTAGATAGCGTTGGTGTTCTTAAGCTGTAAATCGAATGCACTTTCCAAGGCTGTAGTGTTAGAGCGTTTTTGAGGCTGAGCCGGCAAAACGCTCACTAACGCGCATTAACGGTGTAGCGACGTTAACCGGCGTTTTTAGCACCAGAGTATTCAGGTTCAAAAATAGCAGAGGAATGTTTTTTTAATTAAAACGTGACTTGCGCTGATGCTCACTAACGCGCATTAACGCTGATGCAAAACGCCGATATCACGTTTTTGATGCCGATTTTTTTCTGAAGACGGTCCCGATGTTTTGTTAATACGCTCGTGTGTATGAGACCTTATGCAGCTAGTGTTAGAAAATAGGAAATTATATTATAGTTATTTGTTTTAAACCTTTTTTTTTTACATTTCTTCATTTACTTCCTGATTTCCAGCCTTAGGCAAATGATGTTACACATCCCATGAGTCTTGAGGAGGGGTCTTCTCAGTTAAGTACACCCTCCTGCATGCATGCTTCAGCTAAGGGCAGATGGGTTCCAGGAAGTAAACGCTACTTGAATCATTTGCCCTTACTCAAGATGACCACAGCCAGAAATGATATAGGGGTTGTTTTTCAAAGTGACTTCTCAACAAAATAAAGAGACATGAATAGATGAGTGAGTTTGCGTTCAATATTAAAAATGAATTAAATGGCATTTTTTTGGTTTGTGGTGTGCAGATACAGTGTAGTTCCGCTTTAAAGTGACACGGAACGGACTTGGTTTAAAAGGTCTCTTGCCATTGTTTTCAGGCTTCTTCTGTGTCCTCTGCATGCTCCCTATCCTCCACTGACATACCTCACCACTACTAGTGTAGCGTGAGCGGTGCCATCATTTCAGGTCACACTCTCCACTCTGTATGTTTCCATAGCACTAAAGGAGTCTGCACATAGATGTTTAGTCCATCTTGAGGGCGCGTAGGAAATGGTGACTACCTTCACATGCACAACAGGGGCATGGAGAATAAACATGGCCACCCTAGAACAGGCAGTCTGAGAATAGCAGAAAAAAGCTTGCATTTTGAGAGAAGAAACAAAGGAAGATAGGGACAGAAGGTACATTCTACCTATTATTTAAACATGTTGCATTTATTTAATAAAAAAAGTGAGTTAAGCATCACTTTAAAGTGCTTGTAAACACTCTGTAGAAAAAAGAAAACTGCAAGGCAAAGGCTTAATGAGCTAGTATGCATCGCATACTAGCTCATTATGAAATACTTCCCTTTGAACTAAGCTGTTGCAGTGGTTTCCGCACACCACTGTGACTGGCGAAATGCTTCTTCCGGGTTCAGCGGCACTGTCCAATCACAGTGCGGGCTCCAGTGCTGTGATTGGCCGGAGCCGCGCTGACATCACTCCCATGCAAGAGTGCGGGAGCGGCCGGTTATGGCACATTAACTGAAGAAACTGCACCCTGGGGCCGATTCTTCAGGGTGCATGTGCCGATGATGTCGGCACATGCAGATATATGGAATCTCTCCTAAACTGTGCAAGTTTAGGAGATATTCCCGGGACCTGCAGGTAAGCCTTATTATAGGCTTACCTGTAGTTTAAAGTGGTTGTACAGAGTTTACAACCACATTGAGACCCCTTTCACAGCAAGGCGTTTTTCAGGCTTTTTTGCGCTATAAAATAGTGACTAAAAAGCGCCTGAAAAAACTCCCTCCAATACAACCCAGTGTGAAAGTTCGAGTGCTTTCACACTGGGGCGGTGCGCCTGCAGGACGGTAAAAAAAGTCCTGCAAGCTGCATCTTTGCAGCGGTGTGGGAGCGGTGTATTCACCACTCCTATACCGCCCCTGCCCATTGAAAACAATGGGGCAGTGCTCCCGAAGCCCAGAACACTGCTTCAGTAGCACCGTTGACCGGCATGTTTAACCTCTTGTGGGGGTGTTAAAAGGGCACTGCCTCTGCCCAAATAGCGGCGCCATAGTGCCGCTATAAGCAGCGGTAAAGCAACGCAAATTAGCAGTGTTTTACCGCTAACGCTTGGGCAGCCCCAGTGTGAAAGGGGTAGCATGCAAACCATGGTTTGTAACAGCTTCAAGTGCATACAACCTGTGTTATCAATATCAGCTGCATAAAATGTCTGAATAAATATAAGATGTGGCAAAACCATCAACTTAGAATTCAGCAGCTTACAGAATAAAAGCTTCAGTAGGTTTGCGGTTTATCATACAAGTCAAAACAGAAAAGTTTAGCCAGTAGCTGACCCTTGCTGGCTTTCAATTTCTCAAATAGCATCAAGAGTCAGAAGGAGTGATATTGGCAAATCTAAACTACAGCAGGTTACAAGGGTTCCAGTTTTTTTCTCAGGTAACTCTGGGAATTTCTAGTCTGAAAAAGAAGCTTGAATACAGTTCCAAACTCTTGGAAGTAATGACAAGAGAAATAACTAGCGCATATTTTAACACTAAGTATTTTTATCCAATCTAAAATGCTGTACGTTTTGAATAGTGATGAACAATTATAAGCCAACTCCATTAGGCTGCTAATATAAATGAAGAACAGAAGGTAATGCAAATCACTAGGTGTTTAGAAGACTCTGCTTAATGCGACAGCATTATACAGAACACAACTCTACTCACTTTGTTCTTACGACCTGCACTGTTATGTTCAAGTTATGAGTCTGCCTGTAACCAGGATTGGTGCAAATTATATTTCTTACATATTAACATTATTCCAAGAGCTACCAGTGTTAAGAAAAGTGCTACTGCAATATTACACAGTCCCATCCACAGTGTAGGTATCACAGGTGCTGGAATTTCAATCAGAAAGAGGGGGGGTAAGGCTCCTCTTTGCTCCCATGTTGTAAATTGTACACACTGTCAATTTTTATTGCTGTCTGTGCCTCCATTAGGGAGAATTACCCACTCTATTAGGTCTGTTTACCATTATCATCTAAACTGAAAGTAAAAGAAAATCCCAAATTTTGGGTTGATGTCAGAACACTAATAGAGGGGAATTCTTCCAATGAGAACACTGTTCTGGCTGAGGAACAGAAAACGGGAAGGGAAATCTCCCCAATGGAACACAGATAGCGAAAACATACCTCCCAACTTTTTGAGATGGCAACAAGGGATACCTATTAGCAAAAGTATGTAGGCATACTTTGTTTTCGGAGATGCAGGCAGGAGGGCAACCTGTATCATGTCTGGTGGTCCTGTCCGCAGGTCTGATGCTTCTGGATCAGAATGTTCAATCTTGTCTATTCAGTGACGGGGCAGAATATACCCAGAGGCACCAAAACAGTGCTGTTTGCTGACCTATCCGAGGAGATCCTCAGACATCTTCCAACTCTCATTCTTTATTTTTCTGGCAGCTAAAATAACCATAGCGCGAACATGGAAAACGCTATGAATAATCTCACATTTGCAAAACATAAAATATCCTGGATTATTAATAATGAAAACTGACCAGTATTAGTAGAGATAAGAAAGCTAGGTTTGAAAAAGTATGGAACCCCTGGATTGTGCATCTTCAAGCTCCCCGGATACTGGGTCACCTTGTGAGGGGAGGCCCGGGCTGAGGGGACCAACTCTGTTCTTTTCTCCTACTTTCCTTCTTTCTTCTACTTTCATTTTTTTCTTTTCTTTTTTCTTTTATAGTTTGTTATACTTCAATAATTTTGATAAGGATGCTGATGAGGGACCATAAAGCCTCCCCATTTGTACTATTATCTCGGGATCGGGACTCTGTGCTTTGAAGCACTGGGACTAATCCTTGACAATAATGTATTTCTACCTCACCATGTACTAGAGATACGTCTGATCTACAGTTTACTGAAATGTTACTTTATTTTTATTTGATAATCAGTTGCTGATAATTACTGACTCATAGCCTTAGGTAAATGGTTGCGCTATTAGGTAAATACTGATGGTTAGGCTTAAGATTTTTTACTTTTCTGTGATTATCTGGACATGGCCTCTAATCACTTTGGAGGATGCATCCTCTTTTTGACATTTATTTGACATTGTTTATGTTTTTGTATAATGCTTAAAACTTTGCACTGAAAATTATTGAAAGAGAAAAGTATGTAAACATAGGACACACCCCATGACACGCCCACTTAAAGGAGAATTATACAAAAAAAAAGTGATTAGTTAAACCCACAAGTGCTTTTATTTTTACTACTGCTATTCCTTTATACTGGCTTTTGAAATTTGCAAATGCAGCAATTTAGAAATTGGATGAAAGGTTTAGCACTGAGAAACACTTTTTGATAAAAAGTGCATTTTAAATACAACTATATCGATCAGACCAAAATGAGGAACAAATGGGGAGGAAAGAGAAACCGCTGTGAGCTATGCAAAAATAAACTGAGAGGAGTTATAACCCTCCCTTATGCTGCATTCACACAGGGGCGATCCGACTTCAGGCACGACTTTGCTAGGCAACTTGCAGGCTACTTGCAGGCAACTTCAAGCTTGACTATGCCAGGCGACTTTGCCTGTGGCCAATCAGAGCGGGGAGGGAGGTGGTTGCCCTGGATAAATTCTTTTCTTTTAGTCGTTTCCATGTAGATGGGGGATCCGACTTGGAGGCGACTTCTATTGAATCCTATGGGCACAAGTCGGATAGAAGTCGCCTAGAAGTAGTACAGGAACCTTTTCAGAAGTCGCCTTGAAGTCGGAGCGACTTCAGTCGCGTATATTAAGACGGCTCCCATTCATTTCAATGGGATTTCAGATGTCAAGCGACTTGGGGCGACTTGAGGCAACTCAAGTCGGATCGCAAGTCGCCCCTATGTGAATGGGCACTTACTCAATTCAAAATGAAAAAAAAATAAAAGTTTTTTCTTTAGTTACACGTTAATGTTTTTAAATTGCACTGGAAAACAGCAGCACATAGAGAAAGTTCAAACAAACATAAGGAGAACATACAAACATTCAGAGAGTGTCCCTGATGGAAAATTAATTCTGTAGCACACTGCTTTGAAGCATTTACTCTAACCACACTGCCCATATTGATGGCCAGTTACAGAAATGTAACCACGTTAAAACCAAGTTACACGGTCTTGCTAAGATTCTGGGGGCATTTTCAATTTAAGATTGCTACAGACATTAGAAACTAGACATATGAGATACACTATCCAGCTATTATTGTATGGGCCAGCTTCATCCCTAAACAATAATGCTTAGATAAATAGGCAATAAAGGAGGGAAGGAGTGCACAGGCAGGAGACTGCTCACCATGGGGAAAAACAGCTATTATACAAGCTTTTACAAGCTGTCTGACCACGTTCTTTCCCAAGAACAATTTGGAAAGACTCAAAGTCCATAATAAATGATCAATCAAGCTTAAGCAGTGCTCTTTCGGTGTATTAAACACCTAATAATACACTAACAAAATTGATACACTTTAAAATCAATCCGTGGGTGCACCCTGTGACAGGTTAGTCCAGCTAATACTTTAATCCACCGAGTGCTCCATTGTGGGCTTGTTGGATGTATCACTATAAGACACCTTCACCGCACCGCCTGATACCGCTCCCCTCAAAATAATCACTCACCAGATGCAGCTATTAAAAGCGCCTTTATGTATATTTCATAGTTAACAAGTAAATCCAGAGCCCAAAGATCAAGCAATTTTCCACAGCTAGTATCCTGGATTAATGACCTCTCAGCTCATCCGGACATACACGCTTCAAGAGCACCTCCAATCTCGTTAATTCATAACATGAGGAAAAGAGACAAAGCTCATAGCGTGACTCTGTTAAACATATTTTCCAAACAAATATACCTCTTCATTCATTGCACTTACAAACGAACCTTAAAACCTTTTAGAGTGGAGTATACAGCAAGCCACGACACTCTCTCACCGATCCTATGCTTAGCTTTCAGAATGAAACCCGGGTGGAGTTTGAGTCTGCTGACAAAATTGACCCTTTAGGATTACAAAACGGGTAACTACATGCAACAGTGTGAGGTATTATGATTATATGTAATGCCTTGTTTTTTACGGGTTTGTTGTAAGATATATATTTTGTAATATAATGTATACAACATATTGGTTTAGAGTGTAATGGAACTAGAAGGTTATTGCTTTGTATGCATATTTTATGTAAGTTGTAGTGGGACGGTCTCAGAATGGTCCTAAGTGCTCTGCTGTCGATGCCGCTTTAGCTTTCTGCAGTGAGAACCGGTGGGGAGGAGTAGGATACTCTTACTAAAGGGGTTAAAATTTAAAATGGTGTGGGCCCAATGACTATATGAGTAGCAAGCCGTGCTGTGTGGCCACGCCCATTGAGAAAGACGTAATGACAAAACGCGTCTAGGCAAGACCACACGGCTTTTCAATTTTGTCAGCAGACTCAAACTCCACCCGGGTCTCACCGTGAAAGCTAAGCATAGAATCGGTGAGAGAGCATGCTGTATACTCTACTCCTAAAGGTTTTACCTTTGGACGCATGTTTTTAATGTTCCTTTGTAAGTGCAATGAATGAAGAAGTATATTTGTTTGAATAAATGTTTAACAGAGTCACGCTATGAGCTTTATCTCTTTTTTCTGATGTTATGAATTAACGAGATTGGAGGTGCTCTTGGAGTGTGTATGGCTGAATGAGCTAAGAGATCATTAGTCCAGGATACTAGCTGCGGACCATTGCTTGATCTTCAGACTCTGGATTTACTTAACTATGAAATAGACCTAAAGGCGCTTTTTATAGCTGCATCTGGCGAGTGATTTTGAGGGGAGCGGGATCACGTGGTGCGGAGAAGGTGTTTTATAGTGATACATCTAACATGCCCCCAATGGAACATGCAGTGGATTAATGTGTTAGCTAGACTCACCTGTCACAGAGTGCACCCACAGACTGATTTTAAAATGTATCAATTTTGTTAGTGTATTATTAGGTGTTTAATACACAAAAAGAGCGCTGCTTAAAGCGGTTGTCTACCCTTTTTTTGTACTTTTACCTAGAATAAGGCTTACCTGTAGGTAAAATGAATATCTTCTAAACCTGTATGGTTTAGAAGATATTACCTTTCTAATGTAATACATTGTTCCGGCGCATGCGCCGCATATGTGTCCTGGCAAAATCCGGCATTAGTTCCGGACCCTACTGGGGAAAACGAGCCCCGCGGCCAGTCACAGCGCCGGAGCCGCGTACCCGGAAGCAAGATCCGGGTGAAGATGTCCGCTCCCACGGAGGGGACCAAGAGGCTCGGTCGGATCTTCGTTTTAAGGTGAGTATTTCATAATTAGTTAGTATGCGGTGCATACTAGCTCATTATGCTATTATCTTGCAGGTTTTTATTTTTAACATTTTTTTTTTTTGAGTAGACAACCGCTTTAAGCTCGATTGATCATTTATTATGGACTTTTAGGGCTTATGTGTTTGATTATTTTGTTAGTATAGCAGCTGCTTATTTCATTTTAATTTTATTTCCAAACTAGTACTTTCTTTGTTTGTGTATGTATTTTAACGCTATGCCATTGTGCGTGGACATTTTTGTCCTAAGCCCTGGATTATTGGAATTTTATTTCAGTTGATATAATTTGGCAAGACTGTCTTGCTTTGTTTCAGTGCATCACTAGGTTTAGCAGCAGGCATAGGATGGTCTATGGATGGTACAGGAAAGTTGGAGAAGGGAAAGTAGCAATATAATGAGAGAAAAGTGAAGGAGAACGCAAAATTCTAATAAAAAAAGGCACCATGCGTGAGAAAGGCAAAAATCAAGAACGTATTCAGTAAATGACTAAATAGCTAGTATTGTGAAACAGGTGAGTTGAAGGGGGAAAAAAAAAGATGAAATGCAGTAGGCAAGTGTGTGTCACACAGTGTATGAAAAATAAAGAAGTTCTGTGACAATGGGTTAAATAAATAAATATATATATATATATATATATATATATAAAAACAGGGCAGGAGACAAGACCACTTATTATTTAATGCAAATACATCAACAAAAAATTGAAAAATAGCTACACTGTGGGTATTTCAATTTTTGATGATGTATTTGCATTATATATTTTTTTGGTTAATAAACTGTATTTTTATGCGTTTTTCTACTTTTCTATTATAGTACATTACCCGATGTGTATCTTACATGCTTGGTCCTAAAGAAGCGGGGAAACCCACGTAACGTGTAGACCATCTGACATGTGCATGGGACGATTCATGATCTGTAAGGGTTTATAATTTGTACTTATGTTCTTTTTAATGATATGTTTTCAACATATCGTATTGCTTTGTTTAACTACAATAAAATCCATATGAAATTTTACCTATTTTTGCAGTCGTATGTTCTCATTAGGCATATTTAAAGTCCCACCTCAGGTTATTTGATTATGATTTGCAATGCGTTTTGAGTAAGGGCATGGTCTACTTTTGTGCATGGGGGAAGGATCACATTGATGTGAGGGAGCAAGAGTCGGTTTTGCGCAACATTTGAGCACTAATTAATGCTTTAATTGTTTTGTTTGAGAAGGCTTGCAAGATTTAGAGAAGCATCTTTGGAGTACCACGCTGTTGTGGATTGATGTGCAATTAAAAATGTGTGTTTTTGGTAAGGATGCACGAAACAGGGGAAGGGCGAATGCACACACAGTCACGCAGTGTTAAATGGCATGTTATCACATACACATGTGAGCATATTTTGAGAGAATATTCTCTGTGATTTGAGGGTACTACACTATGATTTTTTTTCTTTTTGGGAAATGATGAGAGGATGTATGAAGAAAACAACTAGAGAAGGACACAGTTTGGTAGAATAAAAGCTTTATTGGACCAATGTATTTGTATATGGGTAAATGAAGCTGGTAAGAGACTGAGATATTAAACATACACAGACGTGTTGAATAGAGGAGTGTTATAGCGTTGGATGGTGTGGACTAAATATGGTCTAATACTGACATGAGCAGTTAAACACGTAAACAATATTACACATTTTTTATTTAAATTAAAAAAATGTACATTTCTAACAATCGAAATAGCCATGGCATGGAAAAAATGTCTCTTACCCTTCTAGCTGTAAAGGTTCCTCAAACTCAAAGAGGATATAGTCCCCAGCCACAGGAGAAAAAGACCAGAAGCACTCCTGGCCCAGGTAAGCTTTATCAAGATTGAATTGCTGGTACACCTTCAGGCTAGTGCTAAGTTTTGCTGGAGGATTATGATGTGGCTTGTATAGCACTTTCTTGTCAAAATCTTTATCCTGAGCAGCAAGACAAATACATGATGTAAGGTAACGAGTAAATAGATTCATTTATTGCAGGCAGTCAAATAGCATAATGCACAATCACAAACCCACACTCTGCTGAATCTATGACACAGAACGACCTTCATAATGTAGTATTAAAATTTAAAAAGGTCAGACGGGTCCAAATATTGACATTAGGCTTTCATTCAGCATAAAACAGCATTACTCATTGAAAACCATGACTTGTACTCTATCGAACACTTCCCATAAATCTTCAGAGAACAGGGCTCATGAGAATGTGTTCCTCTCCAAAGAAAGTACTTGGTACTAAAGCGGATTTCATGTGATTTCGCTAGGTGAAATGAGGGTTTGAAAAAGCACGAGCAAAATTAAGGGTATTTTATTTTTTCTTACTATATATCCCTGAGGCTCCATGCACACTAGCATTTTTTTAAGCTCCTAGAAGTGAAATAGTGTTATATGTGTCCATGCAAACTACTTTAAGCTATTAGAATTTTTTGAGCTTCAGCGTCTAGGAGCAGAAAAAAACATTTTTTGTAGAGTTTTTTGGAGCATTTGAGCTTTTTTTTCCCTTACTGCAAGAATGCTAACAAAACGCTAACTCTCATAGATACTCTTAAACTTTGCTAAAACACTGCTATAAAAAGCTATCACCAGCGTTTTTATAGCTTAAAAAAACACTAATGTGCATGGAGCCTGAATGAGGAAATCTGTACTGAGGGAATTATAGAAACTAATAATAACTGAACTCCCTCTGGAAATGCTAGCTGCCTTGACACTCATCAAGAACCAGCATGCAGTTAGCAAGTGAAATGATAGTCTGCACTTTTTTTTTTTGCATTCATAACTCAAGTCATTTTTATTAAAAGAATTCAGCAATGTCAGCCCATATATTTTCTCAGTTTAGTAAAATGCCTACAAATTGCAAGCAATACACACCTATAAGTAATGCAAACAGATGCAATATTTTAAAGTGCGTGGATGGGAATGGAGGCACTCATCTCACCTTTAAGTTCTGTATTTTTCCAACCAATGAAGAATGTGTGCCAATATGCTGAAACAGAGAGGGACGGTACCTGATGCGCAAATTGGACTTCTGTCGGTCACAGTGTTTCTGAAGAGAAAAACAACAAAACATTTGCTGGAAATGACAATGGCAGCAGCAACATGGATTTCTATAAACGTAGTGTATATTTTGGAATTTCAATATATTTTTTTTCACTCTGATTTTAACAACGTTTTCAATTTTACAAAATATAGACATATTATACAAAACACATTTCACAAGACATTACCAATAACCCCCCTCCCCCAAACCCCACCAAAAAGAACCATACCATGCAACCCTACCCCACCCCAACTTTGCAGCATTAAACCTACAGACATATTAATAAAAAAACAAAACAAAAAAAAAACATGCTTCCTAAATAGGGTGGACAGTACAATTGGCGTTAAACACCTTTTCACCTAAGGGTGTGTATATATGCATATATACAGAGGGATATATACATCAATACTCATAGTACAAAATTAGCCTATTCCAATACTGGGGACATAGCCTCGAGAACAAACCGCCTCAAACTTCCTCATTGAATTTCTTTAAAAAATATGTATGTTTTTCAAAAGAAATAATCCTATTGAGATCAAAAATCTGTTCTGATATAGTAGGAGCACAAGGGGAGGTCCACTTACGGCAGGGCTTGACAAATTTGCCTTGAATCTAGGAGCCAGCTAAAAAAGTAAGGAGCCAGTTTTTTATAGTGTAGTGTTGGGTTGTCAGCGCCCGGGGTAAGACAAGTAATTTGCGCCCCTAACCCTAACTTACTCACAGCAGAGCAGCCAGTCAATAACTCCACCGTTACATCAGGGTCATAGGCTGGCCAGGAAGAGTGACACTAAAAAATCTGTTATGGGGGAAACTCCTTATTATGCCGAATGTGTCGTGACTGCGGCATGTAAAACGCCCTCATCTGCTGCCTAATGGAGCTTAAGGGAGGCCAATGGTGGGTGGCAAAAACATGTCTCTACTGCACATTTTTACCACCCAACTTGCACATCTAAACAAAGCCTTAGTGACATTGTAAATAAAATACAAAAAAAAGGTGAAAAGTATTCCAGCGCTGCTGATCTTCTGCTGCCTCTTTGCAGCCACTTTCTGCCTACATGTGTGTCCCCCACAGTGACTTTTCATTGCTCTGGTGGGTTTCCGGTCACCATGAAATACTGGAGCCCAGCTGCACATAGAGTGGTATTTGTTGATGGTACACAGGGCTTTATCACAATTTTAGAGGTCACGATTCTCGCGATATAACATCATCTTTCATATTATACAAAAAAGAAAAAATGGGCTAACTTTACTGTTTAGGTTTTTTTATTCATTAAACTGTATTTTTCCCAAAAAATTGCGCTTGAAAGACCGCTGAGCATATACCATGTGACATAAAACATTGCAGCAACCGCCATTTTATTCTCTAGGGTCTCTGCTAAAAAATAATATATAATGTTTGGGGGTTCCAAGTCATTTTCTAGCAGAAAACACTGGATATTTAATTTTAAGCCACTAATGTGAGAAGAGGTTTAGTCTTTAAATGGTTAAACATTCCTGATAGCCCAGAGATAATTGCTTTGAAAGAACGATAAGATACATTGTTGTGTTTATCCTTTCTAACTATCAACAATATTCAGGGCAGCCTGCCAAGTTTAACAGCTGTTAGATTAAGCAGAGAACGGCTCTCGCTGAATCTGACACGCTGTTTTAACATGGTGAGAGAAGGAAAGGCTGTCACTCGCCAGGTTCTGGCGACCTGGCGCCCGGGGTTTGTCGAGGCCTGTCTTAAGGGCAATTTGTCTGTGGGCCACAAACAGCGCACGTCTAATAATATTTACTATAGGGAAAGTATACATATAAGAATCAAGTAAGTCCAGCAGACACATAAGTGGATCGACAGGAATATTTACATCTAAAAGCCCAGTAAAGTGGAAGCCCACCCTAAAACTTAAATTCTCCACTGCAATCATTAACCGCTTGCCGCCAACGCTTTAAGGCGGCAGGTCGGCTCTCCTGCGCAAACCGCCGTCATTGTATGTCGGCTCGACCAGGCGCAGTTGCGGCTGCGAGTGTGCCGCCGGCGCATTCTTCATGAAGGCTCTGTGCCCGCCGGCGACCCGCAAACGCCTTCTACAGAGGCAGAACGGGGATCTTCCAATGTAAAGAAGGCAGAGCCCTGTTCTGTCAGTGGACATGACACTGATCTACTGTTCCCAGTGATTGGGAACAGTCAGATCTGTCATGTCCATGCCAACCCAGCCCCCAAACAGTTACAACCTGCTGGCGGGGACACGGTTAACCCCTTGATCGTCCCTTAGAGTTTAACCCCTTCCCTGTCAATGACATTTATACAGTAATCAGTGGCTACTTTTAACCACTTTAAGACCGAGCCTCTTTTTGGAGTTCGGTGGTTTTCAGTTAAAAACAGTTTTTTTTTGCTATAAAATTACTTAAAACCCCCAAACATTATATATTTTTTTTTCTAAGACCCTAGAGAATAAAATGGCGGCCATTGCAAAACTTTATGTCACACCGTATTTGCGCAGCGGTCTTGCAAGCGCGATTTTTTTTGAAAAAATTCAGTTTTTTTAGTTAAAAAATAAGACAACAGTAAAGTTAGGTCAATTTTTTTCCACACTGTGAAAGATAATGTTACGCCGAGTAAAATGATACCCAACATGTTATGCTTCAAAATTGCACCATAAAAATCTCCATTGGCGACGTTTAAAAAATTCTATAGGTTAGCATTTTTGCGTTTCAGTGGAGGTCTAGGGCTAGAATTATTGCTCTCGCTCTAACGATCGCGGCGATACCCCACATGTGTGGTTTGCACACAGTTTTCATATGTGGGCGGGACTTACGTATGCGTTCGCTTCTGCGCGCGAGCTCGCAAGGACGCTTTAATTTTTTTTTTTTTAATTATTTATTTTACTTTTTAATTTTTATTTTTACAACTTTCTTTTTTAAAAAAAAAATTTGGATCACTTTTTTTCCTATTACAAGAAATGTAAACATTCCTTGTAATAGAAAAAAGCATGCCAGGACCTCCAAAATATGAGATCCGGGGTCAAAAAGTCCTCAGATCTCATATCTACACTTAAATGCATAAAAAAAGGAAAAAAAAAATTTTGAAAAAAATAGCAGGGGAAAAAAAAATGTCCCCTTTAAGAGCATTGGACGGAAGTGACTTGTGACGTCACTTCCGCCCAGCCATGTTATGGAGCCGGGCGAGCGGCTTCAGCCGCTCACTTGGCTCACGGACACTGGGGGGACGGACCCGATCATCTCTGCTGCTGCCGGCGGGTCCGGTAAGCGGCGGAGATGACTTGAAAGCGGCGGGAGGGGGGGCACCTCTCCCGCCGCTGATAAAAGTGATCTCGCGGCGAATCCGCCGCTAAGACCACTTTTATCTTGCAGGGAATCGCCTGCAGAAAAAATAGATACAGGGGTTGTGGTAGCTATCTGCTACCATAACAACGGTATTCCACTTCAAAGTACCGCCGTCAAACGACGTACTGCGGTCCGGAAGTGGTTAAGCTTTGATCAATGTATAAATGTCAATGGTCCCAAAATAGTGTCAAAAGTGTACGATATGACCGCCGCAATATCGCAGTCCCAATAAAAATCGCAGATCGCCGCCATTACCAGTAAAATAGCTTGTAGAACGTGCTAAATTTTGCGCAAACAAAAGCTTTTTGTGATTTTATTTACCAAAAATATGAAGAAGAATACATTTTGGCCTAAACTGATGAATACATTTGTTTTTTATATATTCTTCCTGGATATGTATTATAGTAAAAGGTAACAAATATATATTTTTCTCAAAATTGTTGCTTTTTTTTGTTTAAAAAATCAGAGGTGATCAAATACAACCAAAAGAAAGCTCTATTTGTGGGAAAAAAAAGGACGTCAATTTTGTTTGGGTACAACGTCGCAATTGTCAGTTAAAGTGACGCAATGCCCAATCGCAAAAAGTGCTCTGGTCAGTAAGGGGGGTAAATCCTTTCGGGGCTGAAGTGGTTAAACTCATTACTTGTAATGAGCAATATAAATTTATCTGTATCCTTCCAAAAACTCTCAAAAGTGTTCCTTTGTACCGCTTTTCTTTCATATTTCTTCCCCAGCTCCCTCCACCGTTCACAGCAGCTGGGCACGTGCCACACCATGCACACAATGCCCATCAAAGTGCCATGCAGAAACAACCACGTGGTTGTATGCTGTGGAAAATCTGCACCATTTTGCATTGTAATCTTACAGTTTCTGACAAACATAACATATTTCCAAAGTCTGCCATTCCCCTCCCCCCCTCTCTCTCTCTCTCAGGAGAAACTGTGAACCAAAACGAGGCTATGAAGACAGGAGGAGATCATGTTCTGTGAAGGATAGGAGGGATGGGGTGGGGCTGGGCAGGTCAAGGCATGCCTAAGAACCACCGACAACCTTTTTCAGGAAGTGAAAGACAGCTTAGCAAATTCAGATAAAGGGAGATAGCGTTGTCGGTGAAGAACAGGAAGAAGCTGATTGTTTAGCTTAGAAAGTATTTTCTAAGCCAGACAATCAGCTAGCCAGAACATGAATAATATCAAAAGATAAAGATATTCAACATACTATTAATAGGAAAAATTTTATTTTTTCTTGGACTTCCACTTTAAGTGTACCAACTACCTCCATCCAATATCTCTAGAGTTTGGGACACCGCCACAAACGATGTATAAGAGTGCCTGGGTTACTACACCTAGCACAGGTTGAATCAGATCTCAAGCCTATGGCATGAAGAAATTCAGGGGTTCTAAATATTCTATGGAGGATGAAGATCTGAGTCAATCTGTGTGATGGAGAGATAGAGACGAGAGGGAGTGACCGAAGGATGTTCTCTCAAACCTTCTCTGAAATAGGACCAACGTCCCTTTCCCACCCAGCCCTGGAATGAATAGGGGAGCTTAATAAAAACCTGTCTAGCAGTATCCTATATGTCACGGAAGTTCCTCCCTTAGTTGACCTTGCTTGTACTCTTCTATACAAAACAGGGGTTGAAGGAAACCGCACTTCAACTGAGAATAATTGAGCTTATAGAGCACAGCGCAGTTGAAGAAACTGAAAAAAACACCCTGACTGTAAGGGAAACTCATTGCTCAGCTGTTCGAATGATTTGAGAAATTCCAATATATAGATCTGTAATATGCTTATGTGTCACCCCATGACTACTTTAACTTTCCTATGACTTTGTCTAAACTTTGATATACTGATATTAAAATGTAATGACCTATGAAACAAGACTACCTTTTAGCAGTTTTACATGCTTTCTGTATGGGCAGTTACCTTTGTTAAGCAAGTGTACAATGCTCAAGTAGGACCAAAAGGAAGGAAGTTCATTCAACCACCCACAGGTAGGAAAAACAAATCAATATAAAGGGTTATATTACATCTGTTAGGCAGGCCATAGACCATGCACATTTCTTTCCTACAACCATGGGATCGTCTTCTCCCGGCAAGTTGGGAGGGGGGTGGCATAACCGCATGCAAATCCGGCAGGCTGGTTGTACCTAAGTTGATCTTTCGATTAACTTGGTACATTCAGCCTACCCATTAATGGTTTGAATCTCGGCCCGTTCAAAAGACTCAAACCGTGTATGGCTGGCCTTAGACGTTACAAGTTGTTTATGTTCTGAAATGTCCATGCAGCCTATATTATTGTGAGGCAACCAAAACAACCTTGTTGCCCAGTACTCCATTTACAGTAAACAAATGCTGTATATACACAACTCATGGTTAGAAAACAGGGAAATACATAAGATCAACCATCATCAGTCTGCTACTAAGGCCCGGTTCACCCAGGGGCGACTTGCGATCCGACTTGAGTCGCCTCAAGTTGCCCCAGGTCACCTGACACAAGAAATCCCACTGAAATGAATGGGAGCTGTCTTAATGTACACTACTGAAGTCGCTCTGACTTCAAGGCAACTTCAGAGGAGATTATTGTACTACTTGGAGGCGACTTCTATCCGACTTGTGCCCATAGAATTCAATGGAAGTTGCCTCCAAGTCGGATCCCGCCATCTAAACATAAGCGACTTCACAGTGAAAAGAATAGAATTTATTTTAGCACAACCCCCTCCCTCCCTTCTCTGATTGGCCACAGCAAAGCCGCCTGGCATGAAGTCGTGTTGTAAGTCGCCTCAAGTTGCGCTAGTGGTTGCCCAAAGTCACGCTGAAGTTGCTTTCAAATCGCCTAGCAAAGTCGCCCCGCAAATCGGATCGCTCCTGTGTGAACCGGCCCTAAAGGAACTTAATTCTGACTTATTTTGTAAATACATTTTTCACGTTTTATACACAGTATCTCACAAAAGTGAGTACACCCCTCACATTTTTGTAAATATTTTATTACATTTTTTCATGCGACAACACTGAATAAATGACACTTTGCTACAATGTAAAGTAGTGAGTGCACAGCTTGTATAACAGTGTTAATTTGTTGTCCCCTTAAAATAACTCAACACACAGCCCTTAACCACTTCCGGACCGCCCGCCGTGGAAGTGGAATACCGTTGTTATGGTAGCAGATAGCTACCATAACCCCGGTATCTTTTTTCTGCAGGCGATTCTGCACATGATAAAAGTGATCTTAGCGGCGGATTCACCGCAAGATCACTTTTATCAGCGGCGGGAGAGGTGCCCCCCCTCCCGCCGCTTTCCGGTCATCTCCGCCACTTACCGGACACACCGGTGGAGATTATTCTTGTCCCCCCCATTGTCCATGAGCCGAGTGAGTGGCTGGAGCCGCTTACTCGGCTCCAGAACATGGCTGGGCGGAAGCGACGTCACAAGTCACTTCCGCCCAATGCTCTTAAAGGGGATATTTTTTTTTTGCATTTAAGTGTAAATATGAGACCTGAGGTCTGTTTGACCCCAGATCTCATATTTAGGAGGTCCTGGCATGCTTTTTTCTATTACAAGGAATGTTTATATTTCTTGTAATAGGAATAAAAGTGATCAAAAATGTTTCTAAAAAAATTACGGTGTAAAAATAAAAATTAAAAAGTAAAATAAATAAAAAAAAAAAATTTAAAGCGCACTGTCCTTGCGAGCTCGCACGCAGAAGCGAACGCATATGTAAGTCCGGCCCACATATGAAAACGGTGTGCAAACCACATGTGAGGTATCCCCACGATCGTTAGAGCGAGAGCAATAATTCTAGCACCAGACCTCCTCTAGCTCAAAATTGCTAAACTGTAGAATTTTTTAAACGTTGCCAATGGAGATTTTTATGTTGCAAAGTTTGTCGCCATTCCGCGGATGGACGCAATTTTGAAGCATGACATGTTGGGTATCATTTTACTCGACGTAACATTATCTTTCACAGTATGGAAAAAAATTGGCCTAACTTTACTGGGGTCTTATTTTTTAACTCAAAAAACTGAATTTAAAAAAAAAAAAAAATTACGCTTGTAAGACCGCTGCGCAAATACGGTGTGACAAAGTTTTGCAATGGCCGTCTTTTTTTTCTCTAGGGTGTTAGAAAAAAATATATATATAATGTTTGGGGGTTCTAAGTAATTTTATAGCATAAAAACCTGATTTCAACTCGTAACCACCGAACTCCAAAAAGAGACCCAGTCTTAAAGTGGTTAATGTCTAAACCGCTAGCAACAAAAGTGAGTACACCCCTAAATGAAAAATTGGACCCAATTAGCAATTTTCCCTCCCCGGTGTCATGTGACTCATTAGTGTTACAAGGTCTCAGGTGTGAATGGGGAGCTGGTGTGCTAAATTTGGTGTTATCACTCTCACTCTCTCATACTGGTCACTGGAAGTTCAACATGGCATCTCATGGCAAAGAACTCTCTGAGGATCTGAAAAAAAGAATTGTTGCTCTACATAAAGATGGCCTAGGCTATAAGAAGATTGCCAAGACCCTGAAACTGATCTGCCGCACACTGCATCAAATTAGTCTGCATGGCTGTCTTCTAGAAGGAAGCCTCTTCTAAAGAGGATGCACAAGAACGCCCGCAGTTTGCTGACGACAACCAGACTAAGGACATGTATCACTGGAACCATGTCATGTGGTCTGATGAGACCAAGATAAACTTATTTGGTTCAGATGGTGTCAAGCGTATGTGGCGGCAACCAGGGGAGGACTACAAAAGACAAGTGTGTTTTGCCTACAGTCAAGCATGGTGGTGGGAGTGTCATGGTCTGGGGCTGCACGAGTGCTGCCGGCACTGGGGAGCTACACTTAACTGAGGGAACCATGAATGCCAACATGTACTGTGACATACTGAAGCAGAGCATGATCCCCTCCCTTCAGAGACGGGGGTGCAGGGCAGTATTCCAACATGATAATGACCTCAAAAACACTTCCAACACGACCACTGCCTTGCTAAAGAAGTTGAGGGTAATGTTGATGGACTGGCCAAGCATGTCTCCAGACCTGAACCCTATTAAGCACCTGTGAGGCATCCTCAAACAGAAAGTGGAGGAGCGCAAGGTCTCCAACATCCACCAGCTCCGTGATATCATCATGGAGGAGTGGAAGAGGAATCCATTGGCAACCTGTGAACCTCTGGTGAACTCCATGCCCAAGAGGGTTAAGGCAGTGCTGGAAAATAATGGTGGCCACAGAAAATATTGACACTTTGGGCCCAAGTTGGACATTTTCACTTAGGGGTGTACTCACTTTTGTTACCAGCGGTTTAGACATTAATGGCTGTGTGTTGAATTATTTTGAGGGGACAGCAAATGTACACTGTTATACAAGCTGTACACTCACTACTTTACATTGTAACAAAGTTTCATTTCCTCAGTGTTGTCACATGAAAAGATATAATAAAATATTTACAAAAATGTGAGGGATGCACTCACTTTGGTGAGATATTGTATGTATATACAGTATCTCGCAAAAATTAGTACACCCTCAGTACAACTGAGCTTCTGGACTCCTGACAGACCCTTGCATGTTTCATCCAGTGCTGCACTGACGTTTCTGGATTATGAGTCATGGGGAAAGTAAAAGAATTGTCAAAGGATCTGTGGGAAAAGGTAGTTGAACTGTATAAAACAGAAAAATGATATAAAAAGATATCCAAGGAATTGAGAATGCCAATCAGCAGTGTTCAAACGCTAATCAAGAAGTGGAGAATGAGGGGTTCTGTTGAAACCAAACCAAGGTCAGGTAGACCAACTAAAATTTCAGCCACAACTGCCAGGAAAATTGTTTGGGATGCAAAGAAAAACCCACAAATAACTTCAGGTGAAATACAGGACTCTCTGAAAACATGTGGTGTGGCTGTTTCAAGATGCACAATAAGGAGGCACTTGAAGAAAGACAGGCTGCATGGTTGAGTCGCCAGAAGAAATCCATTACTATGCAAATCCCACAAAGTATCCCACTTACATATACCAAACAGCACACAGACAAGCCTCAAACCTTCTGGCACAGTCATTTGGAGTGATGAGACCAAAATTGAGCTTTCTGACCACAACCATAAACACTACATTTGGAGAGCAGTCAACAAGGCCTGTGAAACACGGAGGTGGATCGCTGATGTTTTGGGGATGTGTGAGCTACAAAGGCACAGGGAATTTGGTCAAAATTAATGACAAGATGAATGCAGTATATTATAAAAAAAAATACTGGAGGAACATTTGCATTCATCAGCCAGGAAGCTGCGCATGGGACGTACTTGGACATTCCAACAAGACAATGATCCAAAACACAAGGCCAAGTTGACCTGTCATTGGCTACAGCAGTATAAAGTAAAGGTTCTGGAGTGGACATCACAGTCTCCTGACCTCAATATCATTGAGCCACTATGGGGAGATCTCAAACTTGCAGTTCATGCAAGACAGCCCAAGAATTTCCAGGAGCTGGAGGCTTTTTGCCAAGAGGAATGGGCAGCTTTACCATCTGAGAAGATAAAGAGCCTCATCCACAAATACCACAAAATACTTCAAGCTGTCATTGAAAGGGGGGCAATACATGGTATTAAGAACTGGGGTATGTAAACTTTTTATCAGGGTCATCTGGGTAGTTTCTATTGTCATTATGTTTTAAAAAGAATAAACCCAGTTGAGTGATAATAAATGGTTTCAGCCAAACACTAACCATGAGTGAAAGAAAAGTTTTTGTGTTATCCATATTCTCTGCAAAATGGCCAAGAAATCATAAATTCTGCCAGGGTATGTAAACTTATGAGCACAGGTAGGTGTGTGTGTGTGTGTTTTTGTGTGTGTGTGTGTGTGTGTGTGTATTTATTTATTTTTTTTTAGGAATAGATTTATAGAATTATATGCCAATTAGAAAGTGATTTTCTACCAATAGTTTTTCTTTTGACCATTTACTTTAGAGTTCTGTATAGGCTCTGAATATAAGGATGTTGTTTTGTTATGCTTGAGTAAGGACAAACTGATCTGAAGCTGCTGCAATTTAGTTACATATCTGGGTTGTGTGCAATTAAGTACTCGGTACCAAGTAATCAGCTCCCCCGCAGACCCCTCCCAATACTTACCTGAGCCCAGTCTTAATCTAATGATGTGCCCGAGAGCAGCACCGCTGCTCTCCCTCCCCCCTCACAGGAAATGGAGGCAGCAGCAGTAGTCATTGGTTCCTGCTGCTGTCAATCAAACCCTGTGAGGAGTGAGCAAGGCCTTGCTGCACTGTGTGTCAATACGCACACAGCTCGGCTTGGAATATAGCCAGCACATGTACCCAAACACTCCTGTGGAAGGGGCACTCAGAAGAGAGGAGGAGCCGAAAGCACCAGTAAGGGAGCCCAGAAGAGGAGGTGCACAGAGCAAGTATAACATCTTTATTTTTTTTTTTAAAAGTGCCTTTACAATCACTTTAAAAGGATAAGTTAATCTTTATAAAAAAATTTTAAAAAATGCAGATAAAAAAAAAAATGTGCATTTGGTATTTTTTAAAATTTGGAGCCTGGAAAGCATTGCACCCACAATCAGCAGATCATGGGTGCCATGCAGGACTCCTGCAGACTTGTCAGTGTATCTGCCTGCCCATACCTAGTATGGGCAGGCAGATGCAAACTGACGGGAAGACAGAATGAACTACCAGAGCACTCAAAAGCATCATGTTAGTTCATTGAAACTACTACCTGACAGCTCGGGACCTCTAGCTTCCCATTCACAGAGGACTGTGAATGAATGACATGGCCAGGCGGGTGGAGCCCCACACGGCCATGTTATTTTCAAACAGTGATAGCAATTGCCCTAAAAAGAAGCCCACTTACTGTCACTGGGGGAGGGAGAGAGGCTGTAGCTGCTGGAACATATTCCACCCTAAATACATGGGAGAAACATGTAACATGTTCCAAAAGGTGAACCTATCCTTTGAACACTTTATGCAGTTACACAGATGCTGGTACATACTGCGGACTCTTGTAAACCTTTTAAATCACGGATTGTGTTCACAGAAAGCAAATATAAAGACAAAAGGCAAAGAGTAAGGCAGGTCATAGATCATGTAATTTTCTTTTCAGCAACCATGAGTAAAGTGTGTGCTGTGACCATATGAGGTGGATAGTTGAGTAGCCACCAACAAACAATGACAGCAGGTTTTTGTGTGTAGTATATGAAAAGTAACTTTCTCTCATTTTTATGTATGCATACTCAAACAAATGAAGTTTTTATTTGCTTCCCAGTGATTTGTTTGTTTTGTTATAGATGTTAATTAGGAGTAAAAAATACCTTTTGATCTAGAAATTAAAGTGGATGTAAACCCTCACATATACCCAGTGAAGCGAACAGCCTCAGATGATACACATTTCAAACAAATCTTCCTACATACCTTTTACATGTATATCTCCTGTCTTCATCTTTATACTGTTTAGAAAGTGCACATTGTGTAAGGAGATTTTCTCTTCCTGTTCAACACTGCAGTGAAGCCTGGGCATACAGCCAAGACAGCTGATTGGAGGAAAGGCACACACCCCCTCTACTCATAGGTAGAGACTTTCAGCTCTGTTCACTGAATTGTTCAGGGCTCTGCTAATCTATTTATAGCAGCCTAACCCAACACAAAACTCTGGCTGCTTTCATCACATGTGATGGAGAACGTGTCAGAAGTTATCAGGCTGATAACAGAAGAACGGAGCAGGAGACAGCTACGGGACTCAGTGCCTTGAAGAGAGATAAGAAAACACTGCAGATATACGTGCCCAGCTCAAATTTCATGAATCAGGTTTACATCCACTTTAATTTAGCTGATAACTTCCTGTATGCTCTGCCTGTACTGCATTAATCAGACTCATCAGTTCTCAACCTTACCCAGTTCACCTTCGTGGACTACAGAACACCTCCCCCTATATTATGAAAATGAGAAGAGAGAAGAAAAGCTGTAGTCCTAATCAGAAGTAAGCAGCCAACAATGACAATCCTAGCACAGAAAAGGGTAGCACAGTGGCTAAGTGGTTAGCAATATCGCCTAGCAGCACTAGTTATTTCGCATCCCAACCACGGCACCACTGGTCTGGAGTTTGCATGTTCTCCCTGTGTCTGTGTGGGTTTCCTCTGGGTACTCTGGTTTCCTCCCACACTCTAAAGACATGCTGGTAGGTTAATGGACTCCTTTCTAAATTAACCCTAGTAAGTGTATGTATGAATGTGAGTTGGGGACCTTAGATTGTAAGCTCCTTGGGGGCAGGGACTGATGTGAATGTACAATATATATGTACAGTACCAATAATAAATAAAATAAATAAAAGTGTTCATTTAACTTGCAGAGTCAACGGGTTAAAAACAAATCTGGTAAGCTGCATTATATTCATTTTTTTTTTTAGTCTAGATACACTTTAATGATATCTACTTATGTTTGTCTTACTGCAAAAGAAGAGCATACTACTTTTAGTAATGCTCCACATCATTAAAAAAAAAAAAACTTACTGCGTCCTTCTCAGGATTGCAAACTTTCACCCACAGATAATGATCTAGAAGCCAATCTATGGGCTTATCTTTGTAAAACATTAGGAAGAATTCAACAACGTAAGGCAGGTCTTTGCACTTGAACAACTTTCCTGAAACAAGAAAGAAAAATACAACTGAGACACGGAAAGGACATAAAATCTAGAATTGCTGCATTTGTACAACACAAAATCACAATGTATTGTGAAAAACAACCCTGTAGGTCATGTAATGCCATGGATACTGCTATAAACAAATGTCAGATTGTATGCTTGTTAGCACTTGAAGCTGCATTAAGAACAATAAAGCACAACATATTCTGTGTGAAGAAACTATTTTACAACATAATCAAAGATTTACTTTATGCAGTATAGGAACCTTTGCACTTTCAACCGTATACATCTTGCCATTTGTTTCTTCTTATCTTTAGAAGTATATAAATGGGTGTGTTTGCTTAGGTATCCATTTCTGAAGTCAGGTTATCAGCACGTCATGGAAATAATGGAAAGGATCCATTTAGAAGAAAAACAAATCTTTTTTACTGCAGGCGGAAAAAAAAAAAAAAGAAAAAAAAAAAAAAAAAAAATAGAACCAGTATTTGATCCTATACTTATGAACTTCAGTAAGTGACATGGTTTATTCTCAGCCTTTCCATCAACTGTGTGTGACTCCAATAACAGATAAAAATCAGTTATTTCCATCACAATGAATAGGAAGCTTTGTAATGTTGACCTTTTTTGTGCAACTCCCATCTGTCCTTCTTTGAGACCCAAATCTCACAATCTCCCCTTTGAATCTGAACAGTATCAATATCTCCAAGTATAAAATGACGTTACTTGCCCAAGGCAGCATGTGCTTACTTTTTAAATATATATGAGCGCTCATCATAAAAATCTGCATTACATGCCTTGCATCGTGATATTACTATTTGGCACTGCTGTAATGAGTTTTCATATAGAAGGTGACTGGGACACATTAATCAATGAATAACTTTAAGGCCTCATGCACACAGCACATTTTAAAATTATAAAAACGCCAGTAGCGGTTTTACATTAGCGTTTTTGGTCTTTTTTTTGTTTTCCCAATGGATTAAAAACATAAAAAAACGCTGGAGAGCCGCGTTTTTGAGCATTTGAGTGTTTTTACAGCTGAAAAACGTCTCTCAGAACCCACTGGTCTTGGGGTTTTTTTACGGCTCAAAAACGCCCCTGCCAAAAACAGTTGATAACAGCCTTTGTGTGCATGAACACATAGGAGAACATGATGGGGAGTTTATTGACTGTAGAAAAAACGTCTGCAGCTAAAAACAGCAGCTGTAAAAATGTCCAAAAATGTCCCATGTGCATGAGGCCTAAGAGCTGGAAGTGTGTCTTAAAAAGAAAGGACAATGAAATCTCACCAGGTTAGCCATACACATTGGAAGTTTTTTTTTTTTTTTTAATGGTATTGCAAATCTTTACCAGTTTCTGTTCTGTTGAAAGAAAATAAAGGCCACGCTAAACACTTTGTGCCGGTTCACACAGGGGCGGCTTCTGTATAGAAGTCAATACAAGCTGCTCCGAAGTTGCCCCCAAGTAGTACAGGAAACTTTTTCTAAGTCGGAGCGACTTGAGTCGCTCCTATTAGAATGGTTCCATTGTACTGCATACAGCGTGACTTGTCAGGCTGACAAGTCCTCTGACAGGCCACCCCTGTGTGAACCGGCACTTATTGAAAACTCAGCAAGGATTATTATGTGTCTATTGAAAACACATGATCAGTCCCAGAGTTGATGGAAAAAATCCTGCACCTTCCACAACCCTTTAGTACTCTGCTCAGATATTTCAACCAGAATGACACTGCCAGTGCAGCAAACTTGAAGACTTGTCTGTCTTATTTTTTTAATGGGTAAATGTATTGAATTTATCAATCATTACAACTGAAATCAGACAAAACCTGTCTCATACTAGTGGTATATGCCATCAGTATTTTCTACATAAATAGGAGGTATTTTTTTATGGGTTACCCTCAGCTTGGTACAAGACCGCACCCATGTAACCAATATTACTAAACAAACCAAATACAAAATTAGTATTCAATTATGGTTCTATGATACACCCTTTCAGAGCTTACGTATTTTGGCCAGTATAAAAACACTTCCTAATGTTAGCATGTTTTGATCTTCTGGCGTTGACACTTATGAGATGCCAGACGTTGCATGTGATTCACACCACATTGCTGTGCACATGACATGCGATGTCTGTGCGATGCAAATTCAGCCGTACAGTTCGTATGGCTGAAATCGTATCGCATTCGCACCAAAATGGTGCAGGCCCCTTTTTTGGTCTGCACTGGAATCAGATCGTATGTGTGTTCAGACCCATGTGATCCGATTTTACAGTTCGGACTGCATTCTGCAAACCGATTGTGGGGTGTCATTAACTTTACATTGACACCCGCAGTAGTTCTGGTTCCCACATCGCACCAGTGTGAGGCATTTGCACTTTAGGCTTCTTACTGCACTTGCCATAGTATGAGTGAGGTTTAGTGCTACCTTCCTTAGCGCCTGGTTCAAACTATTGCGTCTGCGGCCTGCGTTTTCATTTTTTAGATGTGTGGGGGTGCCATAAAGGATGAATGGCAGCCCTGCTCTTTTTTAAACAGCAGAGTGTTTTGACTGTGGGTGGTTGTGGGTATTGCAGCGATTCCCAAGCCGCAATAGTGTGAAGCAGGCCAATCTCAGGGTCTAGGGTGTGCACTCCAAAGCTCAAACACATGGTACCACTCACAGTGTTCATTTAGGGGGAAGGGGTCAGTAAATTACATATTTACAGCCCCCTTCCCATACTCATTGTAAAACATCCCCGCGTGTGCCCACAGCAGCAGCAGGTGGTAGAGAAAAAGAAGGCAGCTGGCAGAGCTCCAGGGGGGAGCCAGGGTAGTAGGGGGAATCTGCGCTGCGGGGGGTGATTAGGGTGTGCCCAGGCAAACCTGGCACACCCTGTGCACAAACCTATGCATATAAGCTTTAACATGTTAAAGTCATTTCAAAAGTAATTTTCTAAATCTGCAATTTCGATTAAAATAGTACCTCGAGTTAATGCCATGAAACTTCTTGTTCAGGAATGTTAATTATAAAGGTGACAACGGCCTTTCCTGTTTTTTTTAAAGTTGTCCTGCTCTGACACACACGCTCCCAATTGAGACTACAAGCAGCTATGCCAATGCACATTACACTGGCATCATTCATCGTTGTCACTACCCGGAAACTCACCCTGAGAAATTACATGTGTGCATGAAGATTGAAAGTGGCAAAGAGTGTGCAGATCGGCAGTACTGATATGAAACGATAATTGAAAATAAAGGTAATACAAAACTTCAAAAATAAAGATGAAAATATTATATTACAAAAAATGTCAAATAATATTGATACACTGTGCTTTAATTGCATGTAATTAATTGAGGGTTTATGTGCACGTTAAGATTATGTTTTTACGGGTATGATCAAGTCAAGGGCTAATTTTTTGCAAATACTAAATTTTTCTTTTTTGGCATGATACTTTTTTGGCTCATTACTTTGCACATAAGTAATTGTACCAGAAATTACCACAATGACATAATTGCAGCAAAAGCTTACATACTAGACTGCTTGTGATGTTACCTCTCACACACTGGGAGAGGAGATAAGTAAATAGCAGGAGAGGGCCAATGAATACGGAAAATCCTGAATGCAAACTGAAGATTGTTGCCATGGAAAGGAAGCAAAACTTTGAAAGCTACAGATAATGGCCAGATGCCAGATCAGTAAAATATTTAAAATTTATAAAAATATTTAAAATGTTTAAATTGCAAAATTGTTAGCTTAGCAACTATATCTGTTGTGCCATTTGTTAAAGGTTTGCAAGGGCAAGCAAAAAAAAAAATCACGAAAAATATGAGTTTATCTGCCAGAAAATTTGCTCAGCTTCTACTTCCTGTAGTGGGCTGACAATGTCAGCCAACCACAGCTGCCTTGTTCTCAACTACCGAATCCCATTCCTTCTCATATCCATTACACAAGCACTTATTGATTTGTAATCCCAAAATAACTAGGAGGGCTAATCAGGCTCCTTGAGACAATGCACAGCACAGAGAATAGCTTTGAAGTTCAGACACGATAAAATAGGATTTTTTGACTTACCCTAAAATCCTTTTCTCTGAGTTTACTGACAGACACAGCCCTCTCATTGACAAGTGGGGTTTATGCACATCCTACTAGGAGTAGGCTAGGCAAAAAAGAAAAAAAAAGGCAAGCTGACCCCTCCCAGGGGGCCATCCTCACTCCAGCATATAACCCCCCAGCTCTGCATAGCCTATCAGTTCTTAACAAGCCGTACAAACGCAACACAGAGGGGTAGGTGCTGCGTCTGTCAGTGAATTCAGAGAAAAGGATTTTACGGTAAGTCAAAAAATCCTATTTTCTCTTACGTTCACTGACAGACGCAGCCCTCTCATTGACAAGTGGGGATGTCCCAAAGCAGTGTCATTCAAGAGGGGTGGGTAAACAATAACAACTGTACCCAACAGAGTCCTCTCAGGAGGCGCCAGCCATGCCTACACCGCCGCCTGCAAAACTTTGCGCCCAAAAGCAGCATCCACGGATGCTGACACATCAACTTTTTAAAATTTAACAAAAGTGTGCACCGAGGCCCATGTAGCCGCCTTGCACACCTGAGACACTGAGGCTTGGTGTCTGAAGGCCCAGGAAGTGCTAATCGCCCTGGTGGAATGAGCCGTGACCGGAAAAGGGGGTTCTTGGCCCCGAACCGTATACGCATGGGTCACCGTCTGATCCAACGGGAAACAGTAGCTGACGAGGCCGCCAAACCCTTTTGCGGCCCTTCCGTCAGTACAAACACAGCATCAGACTTCCGAAAGGAAGCTGTAGCCGTCAAATACACCCGCAAAGCCCTCACGGCATCCAAATAATGTAAAGCAAACTCCTTGGGATGTGACGGGTGCGGACACAATGAAGGGAGAACAATGTTCTCATTAATATGAAAAGAGGAAACCACCTTCGGTAGGAACAAAGGAGAAAGTCGCAGCACCGCCTTACCCTTATGAAGGACCAAGTAGGGAGACCTACATGACAAAGCCGCCAACTCAGACACCCGCCTAGCGGATGTAATGGCCACATGGACCGATTCCATCCTGAATTTTCGCGCTTTCACAAAGTGATTTAGCGCTTTTAGATCCAGAACTGGCCTGACCCCACCCTTTTTGGGCATCACAAAGAGGTTTGAATAGAAGCTGCGAAACCTATCCAACGGAGGTACCGGCACAATCACCCCTTGTTCGGACAGCGTCTGAAAAGCCCCTAAGAGAGCTTCTCGACGCCCCTGCGGAAGCCTCAAGTTCGATGGGAAGAACCTGTCTGGGAGTAGAGTGCTGAACTCTATCCTGTACCCGGAAGACACCACTTCCCGCACCCACCGGTCGGAAATGCGGGCAGTCCACCTGTCTGCGAACCCCAGAAGTCACCCCCCACCTGAGAGTCGGGCGGGGGCAACCCATCATGCGGAGGAGGACTTTTCCTCCGTCTTTTTGGGCTTGCGCTGCCAGGGCCGCTTAACGGAGCCCAAGGCAGACTTGCCGGGCCTTGAGCCCTTGCCCGCTGAACCAGGAGCACGAAAAAAACGCTTCTGGCCCGATGATGAAGGACCCTGCTTACAGCGGAAATCCCGCCGCTTGGGTTCTGGGTGAAAGGTACTCTTCCCCCCGGTGAAATCCTTAATGATTTCATCCAATTGCGCCCCAAAAAGCAGACCACCCTGAAAAGGAAGATCCGCTAGGCCCTTTTTGGACAAGTGGTCACCCAACCAACACCGCAACCACAGCACCCATCTGATAATGACTGCAAAAACAGACATCTTCGAGAGCATGGGGAGCAGGTCCAAGGCCTCGTCACACAGGTACCGGAGACCCTGTATCAGATGGTCAGCCCGCTGCAAAGCCTCAGGTGAACACCCGCAGCCCAACTCATTGTGCAATTCAGTTGCACATGCCGTAAGTGACTGTGCCACCATGGCCGACGCCAGAGCTGGCCTCATGGCCGCCCCTGCCACCAAGAACAGTGCTTTGGATACCGCCTCCGTCCGCCTATCGGCCGGATGCTTAAAAGAGGGAGACCCTTCCAAGGGAATGGTCGTCGCCTTATTCAAGTGAGCCACCAGAGGGTTCACTGCGGAGGATGCCCACTTCTGCAAAAAACTGTCCTCAAAGGGATAGCGCACAGAGAAACGTTTGGGCAGTGAATAGGAATTCTGCGGACGCTGCCATTCCTTATACACCAACTGGTTAAAAAATTGGGCATAAGGATATGCCTTAGGGGTCCGTGGCGGCTTAAAGGACCCACAAACGTAGGCAGTCTCCTGTGAGTCCCCGGCTTGGTCCAGCCGCAAAAACTCACGGATATCGGTGATCAGGGAAGCCACCAGCGCTTTTTTGACACCCCCTTAGCACGGCTCGGTACCCCCCGGGATCGTGCCATCTGATCAAATGATCGAGTTAACACATTTAGAGGACTCCCCTTCTTCTGGGCTATCAGAAAAAATATAAAAGTGTACAGAAACATATATAGCATGATGTCCATATGTAAAGATCAAGGTTAAAAAAATACATACAAGTAGAAATTATTTGTTTATCTTAACATTGTATAAAGGAGTAAGACATATTGAGACTGTATTTACAAATATATATATATATATATATATAAATCATGGTATTTAAAAACTAGTAAAAGAGCAGAATGAAATAAAAGAATGAATAAAAGGAGCTTCTTAAAACATAATATGGTCTAAAAATCATCCAAAATGTGCTAAGAAAAAGGTATACCTGAAAAAGTAGTTTAGTCACTGACCATTGATGTGTGCTAATGGTAAGTGGGGATATATCCCAAACTGGTGTGACTGTGACACAGAAATCTGCAGGAAGAGTCAGTCTGGTGTTAGTGCCTGTGGAAAGGGGGG
>BLSH010319998.1:1016243-1041366 GCA_018402905.1 Glandirana rugosa | reverse complement strand
CTTACAGCTAGCTAAAGATAAAAATAGGTAAAATATATAAAACAACGTCTCCTACGGACTTTAGACCGAAGATTGAACAGTACAACGAAACTTAAAGTGTCTCTTAATGTCAAGTTAACGTCTAATTTTTCCTTTCAATTAAAATTGTTGTAACTTATGTTATACCTCCCACAACGATAAAAAAACTCTCACCTCAACGGAATATTAGAGACCTCTTTATCCAGACATAAGACCCATTGGGAGAAACTTACTACAGCAGAAATATATGTCACGGAACGCTTTCATAAGCCGGGGGAACTTTGATTCTTCACAAAAAATTACAGTTTTATATCTTTATGTTTGACGCCTGAAATGTGGCAAAAGGTCGCAAAGTTCAAGGGGGCCGAATACTTTCGCAAGGCACTGTATATAAAGACGACATCATTCAAAGAGGGTTACCCAGAATACAGACCTATTTCTCCAGAGATTATAAGGCAACTCCACTCTCAAAAAAATAGCAACACCCTCCATATTGTATTCAATGTTGTTAAAATTAACTTTCCTTTTTAATCTGCAATTGAACTGTAATTCTCTGTGAAATTCAAAGCAACATGACAAGTTAGAAGCCAGATTTCAGGCATCCTCTGCAACAAAATATATAAAATGGATAAAAATAGAAATCGATCGACATTCGGGCCGCGTGTACGGCAGCCAGTCTGACAGAAGCTGGCCTTACGGCCGGCTTCTGTCGAAGGGTCATGACCAAAATGGCTGAGAGCGCTGACCAGAGTATCCTGGTGAGGGGTGTCCCCCTGTCAGAACACAATAGCACAGCAGGGGAGATCACTGTACTAACATCAGATTGTTAGTACATCGGTTCTGACCTGTGCTGTCAGTTTTTTTTTTTTAGTTCATGCCCATGAAGCACTAATGGATCTGCTAACGTGCAACTTAAAGTGATACTAAAGCTAAAAATGTTTCTTACCTTCATGCATTCCTTGCATGAAGGTAAAAAACGTTTTCTGTTCCTCCGTTCTCCCCCTTTCCTGTGTGAAGGGGAAGAGAGGGAGGAATAGATCCAGCGCTGTGCACAGCCCCATCTCTTCTCCCCTCTCTTCCTCTTCTTTTTTTTTTTCTTCCCACATCAGTAGCCTATCAGGAGCCGATAATTTCAGTTTGTCTTTCATGTAAGCCTCCGGTATTGGTCACATCATTGTGGTACTTAATTCCTTGCTTTCCCTTTCCTTTGTTCCCTTTCTTTCCCTTTTTTTTCCCCCCTTGCCCCTTCTTTTCCCTTTCCGTATGCCTCTTTTCCCCCTTTCCTCCCCACATTCCTTGGTAGTTATTCATAACTCTGATTACAGTGCAATATTCTACCATTGTTATTCCATCTCTCATGATATGGAATCACTACTTTTTTTTTCGCCCGCCGTGGTTTCCTTTGGAACGCAAACTGAGCGAGTTCCGGACCACGATGCGTGCGGCGCACATTCATGAGGTCACGGGACACGTTCGGACGTGCCCGAACGTTCGTCTGTCATGAGAGATGTGGGAGGGATGTATTTCCCCGAATGAATGCTGGGATTGGCCTCCTTTGTTGTGTTGGTGCATATGTAAAGCGGTGAGACGGGACAGCCTTCATGCCCCGGAAGACGTCCTCTTGGTGACGAAATCGATCGGGCGGAAGTGCTGTCTCGTAACCACCGCTGACTGTGACTGCGATTACCACTCTGCATTATAGCGGGATTCCTTTGGATACATGTGAGTTTAATACTTTTAATAGAATACGTTTTCTTAAATGATAATACACTATCTGCGCTTATTTCACTTTTTTGAGTGACTGAGGCATCCCTTGGAAGGTGAGATCCAGGAAGCAGACCGGTGTGGCCCCGTGGAGGTCTATGTCCACACAGGCGGCTCCTGACCCCCTATAATAAGGGGTCCAGGAGATCCGGTAAGGATACATCTGTTCTGGTGGAGGATTGTTCACTATATGGTGGTGTGGTGGATGTTTATTCACTTAAGTGGGATTAAGAGAGGAACACTTTTCAGCACTGTTTGCATGGATTGGATTTATTGTGGACTTATCAGTTGCTTCATCTATTAATATTTTTTTGGAGCCATGAGTTATTTCATATGTCAGAAGATATTATGGAAAGACTGTCCTCACGTTGATTATGAATGTTTGTTCATCATATAATTTAATTATTTGGACTCTTTAGTAATCTAACACTTGTTATTTTATTTATTTTCTGTCACACACACAAGCACAGCTTTTCTTATTATTTATGCTTCCAGGGATAGGTCAGCTCTGGAGTCGGTACTTCCTATTTTTGTCTGAAGGTTTAAGAATGCCCTTCTGAGGTTTATACTAGTAGACCTGTTGGGAATAAACCCGGATTGATCCGGGTGGATGATCTTTTGAATGACCCTATTTAATCTAGTCTCCAAAACTTTGGCTAGAATTTTAATGTCTGTATACAAAAAGGAAATCGGCCGGTATGAGGTTTCGAGCGGGTCCTTCCCCTCCTTGTGTATCACCACTATTGTGGCTTCCCGCATTGAGGGGGATAACTCTCCGTGTTCCACTGCCCATTCTGCCAGTTTAAGTAGTTTTGGAAGTAATCTTTGCCCAAAGCGTTTATATACCTCAATAGGGAGTCCATCTGGGCCTGGAGATTTTTGATTAGCCATGGCACCTACCACCTCTTGCAGTTCTTCTATTGAAATTGGTGCATCTAAGGCATCTCTGCCACTATCTGAGAGGGTGGGGATGGTCATTTTACCCAGAAAGTCTGCAAGTGGTGTTTCCGCCTCCCCGCTTCGGAACCTATAAAGCTCTTCATAATAATCCCTAAAGACTCTGATAATTCCCGGATAGTGTGAGACGATCCCGCCCTCCTTCGTTTTTATTATAGGTATGCCTTTGGATGAAGAATTTGTCTTTATCAAAAAGGCAAGAGCCCGACCCACTCTCTCTCCCTCAATAAACAAATTATACCTCTGAAATAGTCTCTTATCCTCCTCTCTTTTCATTATGACGGACTTATAGACACTTTGCTTGTCCGTCAGCTGTCCGTAATTAAATGGGTTTGGATCTTCTATGTACTGTTTTTCCACTTCATCCGCCTCCTGTCTGGCTCTCGCCTCCTCCCCTCCTCCCTCTTGGATTCTCTCTTTAAACTGGAAACTTCTTGTATCAGCGCGCCTCAGAGAAATTCTTTTAGCGTGTCCCAAACTATATCCACAGATGTGGTTCCCGTGTTTATTTTTACAAACTCCTCAAGAGCTATCAGGATCCTGTCTGGTTCTCCCAGTAATGCCAGCCAATAGGGATTAATCTTCCAGTCTTTATTAAGGCGAATTTCCCCAACATTTGCTGACAACAAAAGAGAGTGATCCGAGAGACCCCGGGGGAGATGCGTCACATCCTGCACCAGCTTGAGAGCCTCTTCATTACCCACCGCTAAGTCAATTCGGGACAGTGTAGAGTGCATTCCAGAGTGGCATGAGTACTAATGTCTCTCTGGATTCCGCAACCTCCACAGGTCTAAGAGTCCCACCTCCCCCAACATCTGCGCAAGGTGGCTCCCCCCAGATCCCTTTATCTGGTTCCTGGGAGGGAGTCTATCCAAGCCCACATCGAGTACCATGTTGAAATATCCCACCATTATAATTGGGATATGTGGTTTATCTAATATAAATTCAAATACTTTGCTTAGCATTTCCGTACTGAACGGGGGAGGAATATACATATTGATCAGAACCATTTCCTTATTTTCTATCTGACAGTGTAGAAAAATATATCAGCCGAATCTGTATACCTTAATCTGCCTGGAGGAGAACAACACCCCATTGTTGATAAGGATACTCGCACCTCTTGAATAAGAGGAGTGGGTAGAGTGGAACTGCCTCTTGAATCTCCCACCCCCCAGGAGTGGGATAGCCTCTGCACTGAAGTGCGTCTCCTGCAGGCGGATCACTTTGACATTATTGGTATCCATGCATGAGATCACTGCTGATCTCTTTATTGCATTCCCCATTCCCCTGACGTTCCAAGACCCAAATAGCAATGGACAGAGATATCAGTCATCATGCTCAACCTATACCTTATCTGAAAAAGAAACAAACTTTGAGTGATCGTGTAAACTGTGTGCGGCCATGTGTGTTCCTGTGTTGAAGAACTTTTTTCCCATCTCTCACAATCACCCCATTCTCTCTCCTCCATATTCCCCTACGTCACTTCCTACTGTGCATAGTGCCATTCTTAGAAGTCCTCTTCGCTACCCTATTCCCATTTCTACTTAACCACCCTCCCTCCCCCAGCCTATTCAGGCCAACCCCAAGGGCCTTATGTGTGACGTTCCCTACCTTGAGTGAACTACCTCTTACACACATTCTTACCTCCAATTTCCCAAATCCACGCATTACCTCTACCCTTCATCGCATAGCGCGGCACCTTACCCTGCTCCAAAACAAAAAAAAAAAACACACATCTCCCCACTAACCCTACGGTTGAGCATCATAAGTCATTATCATCTCTATGTACCCCCTTTGTCCATTTGCAGCTTCCCCTTATTGTCTTCAATCCATCTCGTCACTGCCTCTGGCGTATCAAAATATTGCGATCCATCCAGTGCTGTGACTTTCAATCTCGCAGGGTAGAGTAATGCATAGGAAATCTCTAGTTGTCGCAGACTGCGTTTTATCGTCCCAAACTTGACTCTACGTTTTTGAAGGTCTGGAGAGAAATTTGGGTAGAAGGAAATTTTTGTTCAGTTAAAAAAGAACATTCCCCCTCTCTCTTGGTTTTTGAAGAATCATTGCGTTATCTCTGAAATTCAAAATTTTCACCAATAATGATCTGGGGTGACCCCCGATGGGGGTGGCCCAGGGGGGACTCGGTGGGCCCCCTCTATAAAAAAAGGAAGGAGTAAAGACATCTTTGCTAAACATATCCTTAAGCCATTCCTCCAGGAATTTAACAGGGTGAGGGCCTTCACTATGCCCTGGGAGGCCCACTATCCTTATATCATCTCTTCTAAGCCTATTCTCCATGTCATCTATTTTAGAGACAGATATCCATTTTTACTTTCAGAGATTGTACATTGTTTTTTAGGGGGTTCAGCTCATCTTCCAATATACCAGTCCTATTTTCTATTGCTGCTGTTCTTCCCTGGATTTTTTTGTATTTCGTTGTGTACCTGAGCTATTTCCTCCCTAATGCCTTTCATCTGGGCAGAGAGATCGTAAAGAGTGGATTTACAGATGTCCACTGCCTGTAATACCTCCCTTAGTGAGGGTTCTGGCTCGGCTAGCCCGGCTGATGAATTTATTATCAGCAGATCTTAAAGTTTTAAATAGCCCACACCAGGAGCCCGAGCCCCATCAGGGACCAACCCCGGATCAGCCGGGGCTTGGCCCTGACTTTTCCTCCCTAGGTTACTACCTTGATGGGGTTTGGCCTGAGATTGTTGTCCTCCCTTTACCGGAGATGGAACAGGGGTATGGGCAAATTTTTCCAGTTTTGCAGCAGCCGTTTGGGCAGTTTTTACTTTGTCTTTTACAAGTTTTTGAGTACCAGAGGCTTCCTGAGACCGTGACTCTTCCCCCTTCTTTTTAACCATGATGAACTCAATTACTTATGCTGTATCAGTTGGATTTCAGATTGTTGTTGTTTAGAGCAGGTTCCCTTGTCAGAATAAAATGGCAGCGATTGTTGCCAGAATAAGCCTATTCCGGCAGTGCAAACCGATTGTGCTCAGGTTGGGCGATGTGTAGACTATATACAAGTCGATTATACCATATGCTGTTTAAGCATTTCCACACGCCCAAACTCCGCATATTCAAGAATTCCTGTCTGTTGATCCACAACAAATAAATAGCTTTCCTTGCGATGATATACAACCCGTCAGGTCTTGGGGGTGAGATGCAAATGTGGTCAGTTCGGATTGTATATATTGCCAGTCTCAGCCCGCTAATCTCCAGTCTGGGAGGGAAACGAAATAACAAAAGCCAAATCTTACTCAAACTCTTTCCACCCAGTCATAATTCCATAAAGGATACTCAGTATAATATTGAGTATTTAACAACACAGGTGATATAGTGCAGTACTGCAAATTATAGCACTCCCTCAGAACTGGGGGGTTTGCGACATTCTCATAAAATATCCATAAGTGGGTTAATTGTGCGCAAAGCATAGTCATCCACCAAGGATATTCACTAAGAAATTTGTACGGTTCTGTCTGTGTTATCCAGTGAAACCTCTATATGCAGTATAAGATAACAGATAATAGGAGAGTTTATAACCAGAATCCAGCTCAAGCAGGCACAGCCTAGCTCTGCTCAGCACTGTTACTCACGGTTCCCCCTCACAAAAGATGCGGGCTGTAGTTGTATGCAGTTGAACATCCTCTCTCCAACTTCAGAGAGCCCAGCAGCCGAACTCAGATGCCGCCTCAGCTCCGCCAGCACCGCTGGGAACGCGATCTACTGATGTATCGGGGGGAGCGGAAGATCAAGTCCTCATTACACCCACCAATCAGCTAAGCTCTCCTCCCAGCCGAACCCCCGCTCCAGCGGGCCACAACAGTGCTGGTGTGGGACGCTCCACCACCCTGGAGAGGGTAGAACTGCCGCCCTGTACCGTAACTTCCTACGCGACGCTAGTGGGTCATCTCTCCCCTCCGTGCTCTAGGCATCAGGTACGATGCAAGGGTTGAAAGCCACAGGGATCCGCCATCAGAGACTGACTAGGAGTAGGGCAGGGGCAACCTCCCACACATCCCGCTCACTCGAGCATCCGGTCACACCCCCCTTTCCAACTTTCCCTCTTCCTCTTCAAACAGGACTCGAGCAGCAGCAGAAGCCAATGTGCATCCCAAGGGGATGGAGTAGTGCTAAAACCGAGGCTGTGGATAAAGCAAAATGTAGGACAACAAATTGGAAAAGATAATCACAAACTGCAAAACACAGATAGCGTTATTGAGCAGGAAGCAGTGAATGCGCAAAAAGGCACCCCAGATGTGTATTAATGCCTGAAAATCTCACAGAAGGAGGGAGGCAAAAACCAGCCTAGCCGATTTCATGTGCAACTTTTAAACACAGTGGAACAAGTTGAGTGTTTTTAAATCCAGAAAGGGCAGAATTCCACCATTTGGCTTGGAAACTCTTAACAGGCTTGAGTAGAAACCTTTAAAGCATCCTTCTCCTGGGACTGGGGCAAGGAGCTCCAACAAGAGGATTTGATGAACAGCTGCAGGAGGATCCACCCACCTGTGCACGAGTAGCAAATTTTAAGGCATGATGCAGAGAGGAAGCAAGTGTCCAAACCTCCAGTTTGTAGCCCCTGGAACTGACACTTTGGACCCAGACATCTGAGTTTCCTGGGAGAAGGAGGCTGACAGACATCCCCCTACTCTATCAGGGGCACCCCTCTACTGGAAAGAGGGATTGAAGCCAGAGTTGGCTGGATTGGAGGACTTTGTCTTTGTGGGAAAGTTTTTGTCAAACTTCAGCTTGAAGCTAAAGGCCTAAAAATTATGAAAGAATCTTTTACTAACCCCAGGAGTAGAAGTTGGAAGCATGGATCTTCATTTTCTGGTGGAGTACGCTCTGTAACCTCTTGGTGTACTTACCTAGACAAGCCTTCTCCTTTAAAGGGTAGACCCTCTAAGCATTAATTGCACAGGAATTCTGCTGACCAGCATTAAAGACTAAGAATCCTTTGTATATACAGTAAATCAATCAGAAGCTGATGCAGCCATCTTGAAAGGAAAATTATTTTAGAGAAAAGTGGTAAGTTTCCTTTAAGCAGAGAAAAAAGTCCATCACCTAAAGACACTAGCAAAAAACTCTGGCTAGTTGGAGATTGGAGAAGTTATATAGGGGGATGTCCTTTGCAGTTTATTTTTTGCCAGTGTTCAATCACCTGAAGGTGGCCGCAAATAACAAAGTTAATGAATAAAGTGCCCTGTACTTTACAAAATTGCTTTTCTTAGGTTTCATTATAGCGACACAGGGTTAAGACAAGAGGGTTATACCACTGCCTACAATAGATTGGATACAAGCAACAAAGATGTAAATCTGTCAAATATAACCCTTCCCATTCCCACCATGCTCCAGTTTTGTGGAAAAGCAGTAGCAGGAATGAATCATAAAGACAGAGCTGGGATCTGTATCCCATAATGAATGCCAAGAAAACAACTTTACAAAAGTACAAAAACCCTTTATCACTCATTAGGGGACACAGGGTAAATTCTAAATAAAAAGGCACAGTACACCCTGTGTACTGAGAGTATTAGCGACAGGCAGCCAGCGGTTAGTTAATTGGCTAGGGCATAATTCCCAGTCCCCACTAAATCAATAGGTACGATGCCCGGCGGGTGTGGAGAAGCGATTCGGTGTACATCTTGTCGCATGTATGCGTTCCTTGATCATGAGATCGAGGGCGAATACTGCTGTACAAAATGTAAGCAAGTTGTTTCCCTGGAAGCCTAGGTCCTGAATCTAAGGAAGCAACTGTCAACACTGAGACGACTCTCCATACTTAAGGAGAGTTGGGATCGTACTCGGCAGTTGCCGGCAGGGGCCAGCACAGAGGCGGGTGGAGACAGAGGTGCAGGCACCAGAACAGAGTAGTTGGGTGACAGTTAGGAAGGGTAGAAGGGAAAGAGTCAGGGGGGCTGATCCTGGGCTGGAGCATCCCAATAGATACACCCGTTGTGTGATATTGCGGAACAGTGCTGAGCAGAGCTAGGCTGTGCCTGCTTGAGCTGGATTCTGGTTATAAACTCTCCTATTATCTGTTATCTAATACTGCATATAGAGGTTGCACTGGATAACACAGACAGAACCGTACAAATTTCTTAGTGAATATCCTTGGTGGATGACTATGCTTTGCGCACAATGAACCCACTTATGGATATTTTATGAGAATGTCGCAAACCCCCCAGTTCTGAGGGAGTGCTATAATTTGCAGTACTGCACTATATCACCTGTGTTGTTAAATACTCAATATTATACTGAGTATCCTTTATGGAATTATGACTGGGTGGAAAGAGTTTGAGTAAGATTTGGCTTTTGTTATTTCGTTTCCCTCCCAGACTGGAGATTAGCGGGCCGAGACTGGCAATATATACAATCCGAACTGACCACATTTGCATCTCACCCCCAAGACCTGACGGGTTGTATATCATCGCAAGGAAAGCTATTTATTTGTTGTGGATCAACAGACAGGAATTCTTAAAATGCGGAATATGCTATAGGCCCCCAAATCAGAGGGAGGAGGGGGAAGTGTTGTTATAATGGGTGATTTTAATTACCCAGATATTGACTGGGAGGAAGGTACTGCATGTTCAGCTAAGGCTCGCCATTTCCTAAATGTCTTGCAGGACAATTTCATGGGTCAAATAGTAAATGCACCAACAAGAGAAAAAGCATTATTAGACCTTCTGATCACTAACACAGACCTGATCACAGACGTGGAAGTAAGGGGCAATCTAGGAAATAGCGATCACAGGACAATTCATTTCAGTATAAATTACACAAATAAGAAAAATAAGGGGAACACAAAGACGCTGAATTTTAAGAGAGCCAACTTCCATAAACTACGCTCTATGCTGGAAGATATTAGCTGGGATAAAATTCTAGGAACAATGAATGCGGAGGAGAAATGGGAGTGCTTCAAGAACACACTAAACAAAGGTATTAGCCAGTGTATCCCAACGGGGAATAAATTTAAAAGGGCTAACCAAAGACCAGGATGGCTTAATGCCGACGTAAGGGCACACATAAAAGCAAAGGAGAAGGCCTTCAAAAAATACAAGACTGAGGGGACCATATCAGATTTTCATATCTATAAAACACGCAATAAGGAATGCAAAGGGGCAATCAGAGCAGCTAAGATAGAACATGAAAGACACATAGCAGAGGAGAGTAAAAGGAATCCCAAGAAATTCTTTAAGTACATAAACAGTAAGAGGGAGGTCAGATCATGTTGGCCCCATAAAGAATGATGAAGGTAATCTGGTTGCAAAAGATGGAGAAATGGCAAAGGTGTTAAACTAATTTTTTTCCTCAGTATTCACGAAGGAAACCGGGGGCTCAATTATTCAGAACTACAATGCTGATCCTCACGGCACGTCACAGGAAACACCCTCATGGCTGACTGAGGATAAAATCAGAAATAGACTTGAAAAACTGAACACTAATAAGTCACCGGGACCAGGTGGCTTACACCCGAGGGTCCTTAAGGAACTTAGCCAAGTTATTTCCAGACCCTTGTACCTAATCTTTAAGAGCAGTTTTCTGACTGATATGATACCAGCTGATAGGAAGAAAGCCAATGTAGTAGCAATATATAAAAAAGGACCAATATATATCCCTGGGAATTACAGACCAGTTAGCTTAACATCAATAATTGGCAAGCTCTTGAAGGGAATAATAGGAATTAGGGATTACATACAAGATTATTGTAACGAGAATGGTATCATTAGTGGTAATCAGCATGGGTTCATGAAGGATCGCTCTTGCCAAACCAATCTATTAACCTTCTATGAGGAGGTGAGCTGCCATCTAGATAAGGGAAGGCCTGTAGAAGTGGTGTACCTGGATTTTGCGAAAGCATTTGATACAGTTCCCCATAAACGTTTACTGTACAAACTAAGGTACCTCAACATGGATCAAGGGGTGAGCACCTGGATTGAAAGTTGGCTACAAGGGCGAGTCCAGAGGGTGGTGATAAATTGGGAATACTCAGAATGGTCTGGTGTAGAAAGTGGAGTTCCCCAAGGTTCTGTCCTGGGACCAATCCTATTCAATTTATTCATAAACGACTTGGAGGATGGGGTGAAGAGCTCAATCTCAATATTTGCGGGTGATAGATACCAAGCTAAGCAGAGCAATACACTCTCCACAGGATGTGGAAACCTTGCAAGAAGATCTGAATAAATTAGTGGGATGGGCAGACAAGTGGCAGATGAGATTTAACGTAGAAAAATGTAAGATAATGCATTTCGGTGCCAAGAACAAAAAAGCAAACTACTCACTAGGGGGAGAGCCTCTGGGGAAATCTAGAATGGAAAAAGACCTAGGGGTCCTGGTGGAGAACAGGCTCAGCAGTGGCATGCAATGCCAAGCTGCTGCAAACAAAGCTAACAAAGTGTTGGCATGCATCAAGAAAGGGATCAACTCCAGGGATAAATCAATAATTCTCCTGCTATACAAGTCTCTGGTGAGGCCGCACCTGGAGTATGCTGTCCAGTTCTGGGCACCAGTCCTCAGGAAGAATGTCTTGGTATTGGAAAGGGTACAGAGAAGGGCCACAAAGCTGATTAAGGGATTGGAGGACCCAAGTTATGAGGAAAGATTACAAGCACTGAACTTATTCACTCTGGAGTAGAGACGCTTGAGAGGGGATATGATTTCAATGCACAAATACTGTACTGGTGACCCCACAGTATGTACAAAACTATTCCGGGCAAGGGAGCACACAGACATGCGGCCATTCATTAAAAATGGAAGAAACGCGGTTTAGACTTAAAAAGCGTAAAGGGTTCTTTACGGTGAGGGCAGTGAGGATGTGGAATCCTCTTCCACAAGCAGTAGTCTCTGCAGGGAGTCTAGAAATTTTCAAAAAAACTATTAGATGCTCACCTAAGGGACCACAACATTGCGGGGTATACATTTTAATACTGATATTAAAAACACACACATAGGTTGGACTTGATGGACTTGTGTCTTTTTTCAGCCTCGTTTACTATGTAACTATGTAAAATCAGTCCAACTGAGGGACAGGCAACACAGCAAACACTAGACAGATATCCAAAACTACAATGTACAACTGAGGTAGCTTATTGCCCAAAGAGTACCTTAAAGAACCTTATATCTGAACCTGGCATCATAAGAAGCCTGTATATCTACCTGGTAGAACTTGGCGAACATGTGAACAGAAGACCAGCTGGCAGCCTTGCAAGGGTGATAAAGATGCCCAAAACTAAAAGGCTCAAGAGGCACTCACTGTTCTACAGAGTATACCGTGGCAGGACAAGGCTGATTCTTGTCCTTAAGCCTATAGACTTTAAAGATGAGTTGCAGAAGCCACCTAGCAATAGTGGAATGAGAGGCAGGTTGTCCGGAGTGGTGAAAAGGGAGTCAGTACACTGGAAGGAAGCCACAATGAGGGATAAACGTAAACAGCATATATTGAATCTGAACAATCTCATTGGAATGTACGATGCATAAGACAGAGAGATAGAAGAACAAATGTCCTAGTTAAGATGAAGAGGAGAACCCAGGCCTCAAAATAACCTTGTCTCTGTGTAGCACCAGAAAGGGTTCCCATAAAACAAGGCCTCTAACTCAAAAATTAGCCTCACAGAGGTGATGGCAACAAGGACAGCTATCTTGTAACAGCAGACCAAGGCATCACTTTGATAGGATCAAAAAGGCAGTTTCTGGAGGGTCGGAAAGAACCATACTGACATCCCAATGAGTCACAGGGGTACATACAGGTGCAACTATGTGAGAGACACTCTGAAACAAGGCTTTAACCAGGTAATGAGGCAAGGGGACTTTGGAAATAAATCCGAGGAGTCAAGACCTTGCCTTGGATGGTACTCAAAGCCAAAATGTTGATCCAGACCAGATTAAAGGAGAGAAAAGTCAACCCACAGAGTATCTCCTGGAATGGAATTTCATTGCTTTGTACCATTAGAAGTACACCTTCCAGGTGCCATAACAGACCTGGCAGGAAATGCATTTCCTAGTTTTGGGGATCTATATTTTAGGACTTGGGCCTCAAGTGCCATGCTATTAAATTCAGAGACCGAAGCAGGTCGATAAACTGGTCCTAAGAACAGAAGATCTGGGTGATCTGAATACCAAATGAAAGTGAATACCGAGTCTCTTACTGAAGTTAACATTTAAGGTAAGCCAAGTTTATATTTTTACAGTGCCATTTGTTATATACTGCAAAATAAACTACTACACTATACACACCTAAAGACATGGAAGTGGTACAACATTGGGGTACAGAGATCACCCAAAATACATATGTCTAACACATGACATGAAAACAAAGTATGCCATGAACATTGGACCTATAGTTGTAAACATAAAAATGCATAAAATATGCATGTGTATATGTATATAAATGTATATAATGTGTATAAAAATATAGCAATACAAAAACACGACATTTCATAAATGTCCTAACCCCTTGCGCTAACAGACCATCTACAAAGCTATGAAGAAATAGAACAATGTTGTATTAGATATACATCACCTGAGCTCAAGTAAGGAATATGAAAAAAGGATTAACATTAAAGGTTATATAATTACGCAAGTGCTGTAGAGCAAGCACAGGACATTGCAGTAAATAGACTGTTAAATCCACTACACTACAAAGGAAGTCATGTAGAGGTCCTAGTGTTGAAAACATTAACATTATTCTGTCCAACAATACAATGCCTAAATATTTAGAACCTCTGCAAAAGACTATTCCTAACATATAGGCAAAAGACATTATAGGGGTTAACACTGATCTGGCATGGACTGTACAATACAAGAACATTAGTACCACACACGTTCTGCCAAGGCTTAGGCCCCATGCACACAGGACATTTTTATAAGCAGCTGTTTTTAGCTTCAGATGTTTTTTCCTACAGTCAAACTCCCCAACATGTTATCCTATGTGTCCATACATCCATAGGTTATCAACTGTTTTTGGATGGGGCGTTTTTGAGCTGTAAAAAAACCCAAGACTAGTGGGTTCTGAGAGATGTTTTTCAGCTATAAAAACGCTCAAAAAGATGTGTGACACTCACAAAAAAAAAAAAAAACGCTCAAAAATGCTACTGCTCAAAAACGCTAGTGCAATGACGCTGAAAAACGCACTACAAAGCTGAAAAACGCACTACAAAGCTACTGTAGTGCTATCTTGCACTACACAATATTATATAAATGTCCTAAACCTTTGTAACATCAGAAAATATACCCAAGAAGTCCTGCAAGAGGTTAATATGGTGGTATAGGATAACACCACTAAGGTATATGTAAGGGCACCACCTATGTCATGTAAAAAGCAAGCATTAAAGATATCTGCCGACACTTAAAGGCAATGCAAGAGATCCTTGCTGCCAAACACTAGGTTGACAGAAGCCCAAGCTGTTGCATTGCTACAGCCAAGTGCCATCAAGAGATGGTTTACTGTGTAGTAAAAAAAAAAAAATGGATTTTTTGACTTACCGTAAAATCCCTTTCTCGGAGTTTGTTGACAGGCACAGTGACTCTTAGGACTAAGTGGGTTATACTGTCCTCTTCAGGAGTTTACTAGGCAGAACAGGCAGTTCTAACAGCAAAAAAGAACAGTAACAGACACAGCCCCTCCCAGGGGGCAGTCCCCACTGGCAGATAACCCCACACCCAGCTCTGCTAGCTCAGTTCGTAACAAGCAGTGCAACGTCCAGAGGGGTGGGTGCTGTGCCTGTCGACAAACTCAGAGAAAGGGATTTTACGGTAAGTCAAAAAATACCGTTTTCTCTTTCGTTCGTCGACAGGCACAGCGACTCTTAGGACTAAGTGGGACGTCCAAAAGCAGTGCCAAAAATGAGGGGTGGGTAACAGAACTACACCCAACTGAACCCTTGGTGAGGAACCACACGTGTCTCACACGGCCGCCTGCAAAACTTTGCGGCCAAACGCAGCATCCGAGGATGCTAGAACATAAACTTTGTAAAACTTCAAGAAGGTATGCACAGAGGTCCAAGTAGCAGCCTTGCACACCTGAGACACAGACACCTGATGTTGAAAAGCCCAGGAAGTGCTAATCGCCCTGGTAGAGTGAGCTATGACCGAGAAGGGAGGCTCCAGACCCCGAACCGCATAGGCTCGGGTCACCGTCTGTCTAATCCAACGTGAAATAGTGGCCGATGAGGCCGCCAAACATTTGCATGGGCCAGCCACCACGACAAAAAGAGCGTCTGACCTCCGAAAGGAGGCCGTGGACGCCAGATACACCCGCAGGGCCCGAACAACGTCCAGGGAGTGCAAAGCGACCTCGTTAGGATGAGATGGGCGCGAGCAAAGCGAAGGAAGGACAATGTCCTCATTGATGTGGAAAGACGATACCACCTTCGGCAAAAAAGAAGGTGACGGGCGCAGGACCGCCTTATCCTTGTGTAGGACCAGATACGGGGACCTACAAGACAGGGCCGCCAACTCAGACACCCGCCGGGCGGATGTGATAGCCACCAGGAAAGCCACTTTCTGCGAAAGCAACTGCAGAGAGATCTTCCTGATATTCTCAAAAGGCGGCTTCTGAAGTACCGAGAGGACCAAATTGAGGTCCCATGGCGCCAAAGGCGACCGTACCTGGGGGGCGACATGCCGAACCCCCTGCATGAAAGTACGGATCAACGAATGCTTCGCCAAAGGATGCTGAAAAAAGATTGCCAGAGCCGAGACCTGACCCTTGATAGTGCTCAACACCAATTTCTGGTCGAGGCCCTTTTGTAGGAAGGCCAGAACCCGAGACACTGAGAAGGAACGAGGGTTCCACCTCCCGGCCTCGCACCAGGCGATGTAAGCCTTCCAGGTGCGGTGATAAATCTTACATGAAGTAGCCTTTCGGGCCTTCAACATGGTAGGAATCACCGAGTCTGAAACCCCCCGATCCCTCAACACCTGGGATTCAATAGCCAGGCCATTAAAGCCAGAGAGGGTAAAGCAGGGTGCAAGATGGGCCCCTGGGACAGAAGATCCTCGTGAAGCAGGAGTCGCCAGGGGACATCCACCACCATCCATATTACGTCGGCGTACCAAGGACGCCTTGGCCAATCGGGAGCTACCAGAATGGTCAGAATGCCCTCCGCCTCTATTCTGCGCAGAAGGCGCGGAAGCAGCTTGAGAGGAGGAAAGGCATAGATGAGTCGATACAGAGCCCACTGAGCCACAAGAGCATAGAGGGATGTCGAGGGAGGCCAGGAAGTCACCCTGGTACAGGGCTGCTACTACCGAGTGGACCGACTCCATGCAAAACCTGTGAACCCGCACAAACCTGTTGAGGTCCTTCAGATCCAGAATGGGACGAACCCCATCCTTCAGAACCACGAAAAAGTTGGAATAAAACCCTTGGGAACGTTCCGCTCGAGGAACGGGGACAATCACCCCATGACCCAGCAGGTCCTGCACCGCCCCGAACAGGGCCCGCAGCCTGCCCGCAGGCAGCTACAAGTTGGAGGCGAAGAACCTGTCTAAATAAGGCCTATTGCCGGGAGACCACTGCACCCCCCACCCCACAGCTGAGCAAGGCTGGGCAGAAGGGACACCGCAAAGGGACTCACCACCCGACCCAGAGAGGAGCTGCCTGCTGCCGCTGTCCACCGCTGTCGCTGCCTTTACCCACTCCTGCTGCCCACTGCTGCTGTGCCCAGAGCCGCTGCCAGGGAGGACCGTTCCGTGCAGGGGGGGTAAATCGCCGTCAAACACCGGCCAGGACCGCACCCAGGCCTCACATCCACATGTAGACACAGGGAAAATGGCCGCCATGCACACTAGAGGCCAAACACCACTATAACATGGCCAGGGCTACACAAAAATGGGCGCTCCCTAGGCCTAAACAGTGTGGCCGGCTACATTAAAATGGCGGCCGGGCGCCGACAAAATGGCCGCCGAGCGCACCGCCCGCCGCAGCATGAGGCAGGTGGGGGGGGGGGGGAGAGGCGGTGGGACTTGCCCCAGAGAGACCACCCTGGAAGCCCCCATGGGGGGGAGGGGATGGGGGGACGGGACCCAGCGAGGAAGAGGGGGGGGAACCAGCCATCGCACTCACCCCTCCGAGGGGGCATACTTACCCCATCTAGAAGGGCGGTGCGGGGATCCCACCCGGGACAGCATGCGCGCTCCCAGCTAGGCCGGAGGGAGCAGTCGGCCCTGGGCGCACTGCATGCGGCGGCGGGGCGTTTAACCCACGGGGCCACCCTGTCCAGTTCGGGGTCTGGCGCATTCGACCCAGCGCAAAGCATGCGGTCTAGCGTGTGATGGCCGGCTGGGGAGAGTACATGGGACCGAGACCCAGCCTGCTGCCCAGCACGGCTGCTTGATTGAAGTCTTCATCTGTGAGGCTGTCTCCTGACAGCCGAAGTGGACCAGAGAGGTATCACAGATCCCAACAGGGAGCCTAGGTCTACTCCTTGCACTAGGCAGAAGAAAACTGAGCTAGCAGAGCTGGGTGTGGGCTTATCTGCCAGTGGGGACTGCCCCCAAGGAGGGGCTGTGTCTGTTATTGTTCTTTTTTGCTGTTAGAACTGCCTGTCGACAAACGAAAGAGAATAAAAAATATATATTTTTACTATTCTTTAAAACAAGCTATATATTAGGTCACCTAACAAATACTGTACATGCAGCATTAATCTAATAGGGACCCTCTCAGTATATGGTATGATAAAATATATCCAGAAAGCATTCACTGTACAATACCCATAGACAATCAATACAACTACCCCCATGTAACACTTGATGCAAGGTCAATGAACCTGGAGGCCAGAGCCACAAGTGAACAAGAATGTGGATGTCCCAACTTAGAGGCTAATAAAAATTTTTAAAAAATATGCAAGCCCTAAGCTATTAATTTATAACCCAGCAAAACATCCAATTTAGGAGCACCCCCTAGAGGTTGCAGTTGGCAGTAAGCAAAGGTCAAATACAGCAGTGGGACAAGAAATAATACCCTGGAGCAGAAACAACCTAAGGTCCTGGTTAAGCTTGAGTCTTAACATAAGAGTCCTATGCAGACAATGTGGCGCCACATGCTTTAAAAAAAAAAAAAAAAAATCATTTTGTGCTACTTAGCTGTTTTTTATTACACATCAGACCTAGATGTGAAATACAACATAAAACCTTAGTCCCAAAAAGGACAGACTTGTGCCAAGACTGTAGACCTACTCTACGAGACAGATCTCTAGTGTATGGCAAGGATCTGTCAATGTAGCCCCACAACACCATATACATGAGGTCTACATAGCCCCGATCTCAAGTGAGTGAATGTCATAGTATACCAGCAAACAAGACCCTCATTAAGAGCTGAGAAGTTTTATAAATCAGCCTCTCCAGCCCTGTAGTGGGAATAGAAGGCTCTGTGAGACAGGTGGAGGTGAAATTTCTGCCAGCTGAGGTGTGTAGGAAGGCAAGTCTATCACCTGTGAGGCAGCCACACCCAGGTAATAGCTAAAAGAAACAATTAAACTCCTTTCACACTGGGGTGGTTTTTCAGGCGCTTTAGAGCTAAAAATAGCCCCTGTAAAGCGCATGAAAACTGCCTCCCCTGAAGCCCTAATGTGAAAGGTTGAGGGCTTTCACACCAGGGTGGTGCTCTTGCAGGACAGGAAGAAAAGTCTCTCTGGGGCGGTGCAAAAGCGATGTATACTCCGCTTCTACACCACCCTGCCATTGGAATGAACGTCCAGCGTTTCCGAAGCGCCGCAACACAGGCGCGTTTAACCCCTTTTTAGCCCCTTCTGGGGGGTTAAAAGGGCCCCGCTAGCAGTGGAAAAGTGCCACTTAAACAGTGTTAAAGCACCGTTAAAACGAGCGGCGCCTTACCGCTGATGCCCTGACCACCCCAGTGTGAAAGGGCTATTAGGATTAATGTGATCTGTTAGCCTGAAGTGGACTGGAAATACTTTTTTCTGCTCTTAACCTCTTCAGCCCCGGAAGCATTTACCCCCTTCCTGACAGAGCACTTTTTGCGACTCGGCACTGTCGCTTTAACTGACAATTGCGCGGTCGTGCGACATTGTACCCAAAGAAAATTGACATCCTTTTTTTCCCATAAATAGAGCTTTCTTTTGGTGGTATTTGATCTCTTCTGCGGTTTTTATGTTTTGCGCTATAAACAAAAAAAGAGCGACAATTAAAAAAAAACAAAAAAAAAAAACAATATCTTACTTTTTGCTATGATACATATCCATTAAAAAAAAAGTAAAAAAACAAATTTCTTTTTCAGTTCAGGCCGATATATATTCTTCCTCATATTTTTGTTTAAAAAAAACGCAATAGGCATATATTGATTGGGTTATCGCGTCTACAAACTATGGGAATAGATTTATACAATTTTTACGCTTTCTTTTTTTACTAGTAATGACGGCGATCTGCGATTTTTAATCGGGACTGCGATATTGCAGCGGACAGATCGGACACTTTTTTGGGACCAATGACATTTATACAGCAATCAGAGCTAAAAATAGCCACTGATTACTGTATAAATGTCACTGGCAGGGAAGGGGTTGAACTGTAGGGGCGATCAAGGGGTCAATTGTGTTCCCTCAGCGTGTTCTAACTATGTGGGGGCTGGGAGGGGCATGACAGATATAACTTCATAAGCCGCTGTACAGTTACGGTGATTCGCGCAGCAGTGCCAACCTGCCGCTGTATTATGAAGGCGGCCGGTCGGCAACTGGTTAAAGGATAAGGTCACCTTTTCGGGCAGAATGTCAGTTTTCATAATAAAAAAAAGTGTTTTCTTCCATTGCCATTTCTGGCTCAGCCATCCCAATGTGCTTTTCTCTAGCTTACCTTATCCGCAGGATGCTCATAATCTTGTCAGTTTATTTGAATTTTTAAAATGATTTTCAAATTCAATCACTCCCTGTAGATTGTCTCAGCATTCACTTCCTGTAGGTCATCGACCAGAAGCCTTCACTTCCTAGTTGAATACCACAAAAGGACGTGATAGGTGTGTTCACCCCTCTGGACCACACCACCCTCATTACAATACTACCTCCCACCCACTTCCTATACAGTCTGATTGTACAATCTCCTTTAGATCTCCCATCAGCTATGTAGTACAAGGGCCTGTCTGATTTGATACAAATAGAATGGATTGCTCAGGTAGTTCCTGCTATTCCGTAGTTCTGGTAAATCCAAAGGACATTTTACAGAGATTGTACAATAAGATTGCATAGTGTATGGCCATCTTAATAGAGGTTTTCATCCGATCCCATCTGCAAGACGGATGGAAAAGAGGACCACCATCCCTCTGGATTGGCGGAGAGAATCGTAAAGCAGCGGGTGTCAGTGGACATGTCACAGCTGACATCCGCTACTCCATAGGGTTGAATGGAGCGCCCATTTTTCATGCAGACCTGATCGGAAAGCCCGTGTGAAAGGGGCGTTAGTTCATGAGTGAAGGGTGTGTGCTAATGAGGTTAGCTGGTAAACTCCTTCCTATGTCTTACTGGTACCTCTGTCTGTTTGAACACCAGGGAGTCCTGAAGCTTCTAAAGAAATATAATTGCATGGGCTAAGGTAAAGCCTTGTTAATAAAATCCCTTTTTTCTTTGATTTTGAGAAGAACTTACCGTAAAATCCTTTTCTCCGAGTTAACTGACAGACGCAGCCCTTCATTGATAAGTGGGGTTTATGCACATCCTACTAGAAGTAGACTAGGCAAACAGAAAAAAAGCAAACTGACCCCTACCAGGGGGCCGTCCTCACTCCAGCATATAACCCCCCTGCTCTGTATAGCATATCAGTTCGTAACCAGCCGTACAAATGCAACACAGAGGGGTGGGTGCAGCGTCTGTCAGTGAACTCAGAGAAAAGGATTTTACGGTAAGTTCTTAATAAAATCACCTTTTCTCTTACGTTCACTGACAGACGCAGCCCTTCATTGACAAGTGGGGATGTCCCAAAGCAGTGTCATTCAAGAGGGGTGGGTAAACAACAACAACAACTGTACCCAACAGAATCCTCTCAGGAGGCACCAGCCACGCCTATACCGCCGCCTGTAAAACTGTACGGCCAAAAGCAGCATCCGCAGATGCTGACACATCAATTTAGCAAAAGTGTGCACCGAGGCCCAAGTAGCCGCCTTGCACACCTGGGACACCGAAGCTTGGTGTCTGAAAGCCCAGGAAGTACTAACTGCCCTGGTGGAATTAGCCGTGACTGGAAAAGGAGGGACTTTGCCCCAAACAGTATACGCATGAGTCACTGTTAGAAAAAGACTGTGCTAAGGGTTAATTGCAGATGGGTGTGGATTCCTCTACTTCCTGGATGAGCAGCTCTATTTAAACTGCCTGCTTCCTGTGGAGAGTGCTGTCCGTTCTACAGCGTTTGTGTGTTCCTGCAGCAACCTGTGATCCTGATTGTTTGTTCCTGTGACCCGGCTTGCCTTGACTCTGCTATTGATCTCCGCCTGCACCGACCCCGGCTTCTACGACCACTCTTCTGCCTGCTCCCTTGTACCTTGCTGCCCGCCAGTTAAGGAACTCTGCTTGCACCCGACTACTCTTCAGCCTGACCCATCTGTACTGCTCTGCCAGCCCGTTACCGACCCGGCCTGCACCACCACGCTTCAGCTTGCACGAGCACCTCACGGACCAGCACACCACCACCTGTGACCCAGTCCGACCCTCGTGCCTCCCTGCACTCCCGAGCTCCCTGTCCACACTACCAGGGGTTCAGGAATCAGGGTCGTAAGAGAGGTTGCCCACTGCATAAGTCAGACTCCACCACCAGGTACGTGACAGTCATGGTCTGTCTGTTCCAACGGGAAACAGTAGCCGACGAGGCCACCAACCCTTTGCGCGGTCCTTCTGTCAGCACAAACAACGCATCAGACTTCCGAAAAGAAGCTGTAGCCGCCAAATACACCTGCAAAGCCCTCACGACATTCAAAAAATGTAACTCAAATTCCTTGGGATGCGACGGGTGCGGACATAATGAAGGGAGAACAATATCCTCATTACCTTCGGTAGAAACGAAGGGGAAGGTCGCAAGACCGCCTTGTCCTTATGAAGGACCAAGTAAGGAGACTTACAGGACAACGCTGCCAAGTCAGACACCCGCCTAGCGGATGTAATGGCCACCAAGAAAGCCACTTTTTGCAACAGCAATTGTAGGGGAATATCCCTGATTTTCTCATATGGCGGTTTCTGCAGTACAGAAAGTACCAAATTCAAATCCCACGGCACCAAAGGCAACCGTATCTGAGGAGCCACATGGTGTACACCCTGTACAAATGTACGTATCAACGAATGTGATGCCAAAGGCCGTTGAAAGAGAATCGTCAGAGCCGAAATCTGACCCTTGAGAGTACTCAATGCCAACTTGTTATCCAGGCCCTGCTGCAAAAAAGCCGGCACCTGGGACACAACGTAAGAGCGGGGGTTCCAACCCCCCCCCCCCCACCTCGCACCAGGCAATATAGACCTTCCAGGAGCGATGATAAATCTTGCGCGAAGTGCACTTGCGCGCCTTAAGCATGGTAGGGATCATGGAGTCAGACACCCCTATCCCTCAGCACCTGGGACTCAATAGCCAAGCCGTCAAAGCCAGCGAGGGTAAAGCAGGGTGCAGGATGGGTCCCTGTGACAGCAAATCTTCTCGCAGTGGCAGGCGCCAGGGAACATCTGTCACCATCCGCACCACGTCGGTGTACCAAGGGCGTCGAGGCCAATCTGGAGCTACCAGGATTGTCAGGATTCCCTCCGCTTCTACCCTGGTCAATAGCCATGGTAGAAGCTTGATGGGAGGGAAGGCGTACAGGAGCCGATACCGACCCCAAGGCGCTACCAACGCATCCATGGCGGCCAACGGGTCCCTTGGTCTGCACCTTGTGCTTGAACCTGGACGCCATGAGGTCCACGTCTGGCGTGCCCCACTTGTGGCAAATCTGGCGGAACACCTCTGAATGTAGGGACCATTCCCCCTGATCCAGTGTCTGGCGACTGAGAAAGTCCGCCTGCCAAGGAAGGTAAATGGCGGAGATTGCCGACACGTGCCCATCGCAGAATGAGAGCCGCTTCCGCAGCCGCTGCCGAGCTCCTCGTTCCGCCCTGATGGTTCACGTATGCCACGGCCGTGGCGTTGTCCGACTGAACTCGAACCGGGAGGCCGGAGACTTATCCCACCGTGACAGAATCGCTCGCTGCAGGAGCAGAGTCGCCTCGAAGGCTGAAACCATGAGCCCCAACACCTGCATACAGACCCGTAAGGAGGACCACTGGCGTGACAGCAGGGTTCGCACCGCTGTTTGCAGTGTTAGTAACTTGGCCTGAGGCAAGAACACTTTTGCCTGCTCCGTGTACAGAATCAGACCCAGATATTCCAGTCGACAGGACGGGGTCAACGTCGACTTCTGCAGGTTGATCAGCCCGCCGAAGTCTTTCAACGAGGCCATAGTGAAAGCCACATTCTCCTCCAGGGCTGAAGCAGACTCCGCTCGCAGGAGTAAGTCGTCGAGGTATGCTACCACCGCAATGCCTCTCTGCCTCAATAGCGCCAGCACCGGAGCCACCAGCTTGGTGAACACCCGAGGAGCCGAGGCCAGACGGAAGGGAAGTGCCACAAATTGATAATGTAGATCCCCCACCGCAAAGCGCAGAAAGCACTGGTGCCGGGGACAAATGGGAACATGGAGATACGCGTCCCTGATATCCAGAGACGCCATGAAGGCCCCTTGGTGCAGGGCGGCCACGACCAAACGAACAGATTCCATCCTGAACTTTCGCGCCCTCACAAAGTGGTTTAGCGCTTTTAGGTCCAGAACTGGCCTGACCCCACCCTTTTTGGGCACCACAAAGAGGTTTGAATAGAAGACGTAGAACCTTTCCAACAAAGGTACCGGCACAATCACCCCTTGTTCGGAGAGCGTCTGAACAGCCCCTAGGAGAGCCTCTCGACGCCTCTGAGGGTGTCTCAAGTTCGATGGGAAGAACATCAACCGCATCAACCGACTCCTCCTTGGAAGGACCCGCAGGTTCAGCCGCCATTGCGCCACTGGACACTGACAAGCCAAAAGGCCCTGACACCCCCATAATGCAGCCCCACAGATCAACCGGGAGACACCCAGGAGGATTGCACCCATCGCTACCAGCACCCCAGGGAGAGCCCAGCTATACTTGCTGTGTGTAATTGCCCCTTAAGCGCTGCTTCCCAGTAGGAGTGCTTGCCGCCAGTCAGGAGCCTGCGCCGCCCTGTGCCATTCACGCTGTCCCTGAGGGAAAGAAAGAAGCGGCGTCAGCCGCACGTTTTCATCCACAGGCACTTCAAACATGGCCGCCGAGCGGTCACAAGAGGCCAAAGCCTGTTACACACAGGCCGCGACTACAGCAAAATGGCCGCGGATCCATCACTAGAGGCCAAAATAGCCCACAAAATGGCCGCGGCTATGGCAAAATGGCGGCGGATCACCGCATGGTGGCTTTTAGAGCGCAGGGGAAGCGGGGAGGGGGGTTTAGGAGGGGGCGATCCCGAGCAAAGACACCCACATTGACCTGTTGCCCTAGGAACCCTCCACCGGCCGGCCTCGTCCGCTACAAAACGCCCAGCTGCCCCCTTCCGCACCCCTAAAAAAAAAAAAAAAAAAAGGTGAACTTCGCTCAGATACACGCTTGTATGGAAAAACACACAGACACTTTCACTTGAATGTCAGTTACCTACCACCATCTTCTAAGGACCTTGAATATTTAATCTACTGCATTACCTACTGCTGAGGAATTTGCAATATACTCTTAGACGGGAGAGGAAGTTTCCTTTTGCTTGGCCTAATACCAGGGTAAATGCAGGCAGAGACGTGGTCAGCAACAGCCAAAGGATTGGTCCAGGCAGCAGGCAGAAACCTGGTCAATTAACAGGATTGGGTCAGTTCAAGTGGCAGGCAGAGGCATGGTTAGTATGTAGGCAAATGATAATCAGTGGATCAATCCACCTGGGATGGAGTAGAGGAGTCAGTAAATCCGCCACCAGATCCACCTTCTGATTAACCCCTACAGCTGACACCACAGGAGTAGAGGATCTTGCATTGGTTGGGCAGGGGTCTCACATCTACCAAAAAACACTCAAGGAATGGAAGGAGGGGAACATCTTCTCTTTCACAGTAGAAGAGGTTGCTACAAGCACCTGCAGATTCTCCCCCCCCCCCCCCTCTCCAGGGAGCTACTAGAGTTAAAGGATACATTCACCTTTGGGAACATGTTACATGTTCCACCCGTTAAGTTTTTTGCACATACGAGGTACAAGCAAACCACTTTACTGACAGTCTGCAGGAGCCATGCATTGCACCCGTGATCTGCAGAGAAAAACATGCTTTACAGGCTCCTAATAAAAATAAAAAAAAATGTCCACCTAACTAGGTGACTAA